>CM019150.1:87783288-87839525 GCA_009733165.1 Naja naja | reverse complement strand
AACAATATACAGTGCTATTACTTTTCAGTAATTCACACCTGTCTTGATTCAGCTGGTTGCAACAGATGGAAATCATCTTTGACGTGCAATGTACAAAAAGGACTCAGAATATTCAGAAAGCTTTTAACAAGGTTATTAGTCCATCCTTCCTAGTCTAGTTTAAACAGGCTTACTCACAGCACTGACTCATCTACAAGAAACAGTAGCAAGCCAGCAGCACTGTTACTCAAGCCTACTGATTGTTGGATTTGTCACATGACATCTAAATGTACTGGGCATGTATACTTTTAAAGTATCACTTGGAATGGGGAAGGGTTACTTGTGGGACAGCCGCGGTTTCTGCTTGTCCTACTAGGTCTGGCAGGCTGGGAATCACGTCAAGTCCTGTGGAAATCAGGCATATTTCAGGTCCTGGAGGCCTCAGAAGCATGCTTTCTGTCATGGCACTTGCCTTATGAAACAGCCTTGCCCTGGAGATATTACCCTGTCCCTGATCCTCTTGGCTTTTAGACTTGGTTTTCCCCAGGTGCTTGGGTCATACTAATGGAACTGGCATGGGCATGGGGTGGTATTGGAAGAATGCAAGTTTTATTGGGCTTTGTTTGTTTCTTATTTTAAATGGCTTGTTGTTTTACTGTATTGTAGTTCTATTCTGTTCACTGTGCAGTTTCTTCTGGTAGATGGGCAGCTATGTAAGTTTGTTTTATTTAGTATAATAAGAAATAAGAACATTTAAACTGAAAAGGCATGGATGGAAAGCTTATACTTCGTAGAGGGACTTCCACCACCCATAATAATCTATTCTGCATAAACTTTGTCCAGAATGAGGTGCAAGGACAGAGAGTTCTGAGCAGTCCAGAGACATTACTACAAAAATGGGATTTAGATGACAACATTAGGGATTTGACATGAGCCACAGGAGTCAAAACAGGCAGGAAGTTATGATTTGCTCAAGGCGGTGTGCATACCCATGTTTGTCAACCAGTTGTAGAAGAAGAATACAGGAGCTTGGTTAATGAGCCTTTTCAGAATATCTTATGTTAAATTGTAGTACAGATTCCTAGACTAGTGGGGCAGGAGGAAGACTGATTGAGCATTGACCTGGCCTTGTAGTATGGGAGAGTCAGGACTTGGGACTTTTTAAAGTCCCATGAGATAGAAGGTTCTAGAAAGAGTTTAGTGAAAGGTTCTCTCTAATGTTTCACCATTATCAAAAGCCAATTCATTAGTCTGCACTGCTTGAAGAATCTGCATCCTTATAACTTCAATTTTTGTCTTGCTGTCCTGAAGCATCTGTTGAGCTGTTGCAAGCAGCTTTCTATCCTGAAAAAAAAGAAAGAAAAAAAAAACAGTTATGTGATACTAAAATTTGAATTCCCCAATTAGTTTCAAGTACCAACAATTCACACCAACTTTTCAGAATATGAATTCCGATATACTGAACAAGATTCAGAAATCAGTATGGTTTGAAAACTATTGTGCAGTGACTACCAATACATTTTGTTTAAATTTTGGCTATAGGCATCAAATACACCCTTGATGTTTAAATTTTTTATTATTTTTATTTCATCCAGAATAATTTAGAAATTAGAGCACTAAAGCCAGCAGAATAATGCAGCCTCTAAGAGACAGAACCAAAAAGAAATTATCAGGATTTTTACTACAATGCTGTTAGCATTTGTTTGCAGTATATAATACTGAGAACATTTATACAAATGAAGAAAAAAATATTTAAAAACTACTCTTTCTCCTTCTGTCACACAACATACAGTTTAAAATCTGAAGGTAATGAATGGAAAGGACTTGAAGTTTTCTTCTATGTTACTAGTTCAGCAGCAAGATTAACAATGTAATTTAATATATAACTGAAAGTGTCTGGAAAGCTACAAATTGATTTTCAGAAAGGTCAGTGAACCTTCAAGAAGCAATTCAAACTGCCAACTCTCTGTCACTGTAATACATTCGATTCTATTGTAGAAATCTACATTTTTGTAGTTCATGCTCTACATGCCAAAACTGAATTCCTATTTATGATTGCTGATAAACACCATTCCATGGTTTGGTGCAGAAACATATTCCAAATATGATTTACTGGTAATGTTATCAAGGCACATTGCTGGAGGATGTGGAAATTGTATCATAATCCTAGATGATCTATGGCTAGCACATCCTGTCAAAAAGCAGAAACTCCCCTTGGTACAAATAGATACCAACAAAATATGTGATTTGCTCAGAAATTAACTTTTAACCATAGCATATAATGATTTCAACACACTCCCCAAACCATCACTCTATAATATCAGATACTCAAAATGTAACAATCTCAGCAGATTGTTACAAACATGAAAAACTAAATAGTGTATCACTGAATTCAAAATGAAATATCTGTAATTAGCAACAGGATAGAAAATTATCCATTACTATGGTATGCATCTATTTATATGGTCTCTCTTGACTGTGACGTTTTAAATCCCTCATCTGAAAACCTGATTAACTGTGTGAGCTGATTAAGTCTTACCTTTGATGGACCATTAGAATACATTTGAATCATATTTTCTGCTCCTTGCTTTACTTTCAATTCTATATTTAACTGTTTCTTTAAAGGGATTAATCTGTTGTTAGTAGAGGCGAGGATCACTATTAGGTGTATCTGGAGTTCTGGGACAATCTGTAAATTAGAAACAAATACCCATCATCATTTTTTCTAAATAATACTCGTAATAAAATAAATGAAAGTTTGTATCAGTCAAATTATCAACTTTGCAGTAACATTTAGGCTGTTAATATCTTTGTCTAATACTGCTTGCTGTTCATATTTTCTATCTGGTGTACTCACTTTCCATTTCTCAAATGAGGGCTATTTTGTACAAACAACTGTTCATGTAAAAAACTAAGGCAGTACAACAATGGTTCTGTGAAACAATCTCTTATTTTGGTGACATAAAACAGCCATTCTACAAAACTGTTCCTAGACAATTGAAATATCCATTAAAAATCCCCACCAATAATAATTTGGCTACCAAAGGTATTTCAACTAAAACCTTACAATAAAATTCAAACACAATAAATAACAGCAAGTGAAGTTTTGATCATACATATCCTTTTTTAAAAATACATTCTATCCTTGTTAATGGAATCACACAAAAGATGAAGCCCCACATGATTGTCTCTACTGTACTAGTGGGATTACTGAGGATCCCAAAATACAAAAATATTTATTTTAAAAATGTATGGTACAGGAAGTTTACTAGACAGCAAATGATATATTGAAGGTATATGAGTTCCCATTGGCTTGATATTGCTACCTCCTGGCCTAAGAAGCACTGACTGACTACTTAAAGGGAAACAATTTTACTTTAATCAATCATCCATTGAAATTTTCATTAACACACATTCACAGCATATTGCTCTTGATTATAAGTAGCTGTGAAGAACTTACTTTAAGAAATCAAAAGCAGATCTAGTTATGATTTTACAAGTTACAATGCAGTTCTTTTACAAGGCACCACTGTTAGTGAATTACTATTAAATTATGTTTAGTAATTAATGAACGTTCACCATTCTGGGAGCACCTCCAATGTCTGCATATACAGTCAGTTCTCATTATTCATGGAAGTTATGCTCTATAAAGTTGAGGTAAACACTGAATTAGTAAATACTAAAAATCTCAATTTGGCATGTGTACTCAAATTCTTAAGACTCTTGTGTGTCTGCAAATTATCATGAAAACACTGCTAATATTTTGGTTACAAATATATTTTATCAAGTAGGTGGATTTGCAAATGTGGAATAACAAGGCCAATTAAATTGATTACTTACAGGCAGAACTTCTAGATATATATTTAAATATTCACGTCACTGTGTTGGCACCTGAAAGTGTTGTAAAGTTATTTTGAAATCATGTTATGGAGTGGAAAGCACTGTAGTTTGTTATCCATAAAATATTATACCAAAACATAAGCACTTCTGTTTTTATTATGTTACACAATTAACAGGGCCTTAGTTAAATATTCCTTCTGAGGCCTTAGGATAAAAGCTCACAGACAAATCTTTGGATAAGCTTAATTGCTGATAATTTCTCTTGACAACAGCAGTTGCTTGCAAAATTCCTTTACGTTGGGTGTTTACCTTTTAACAGATTTAAAGGAAGTTACAAAAACTCAGTTTAGTTTAGGTATATTGGATCCTAGAAGGCAAAGTTAGTGTAAAGTTTTTCCAATTAGTAATAGGTAAGAATGGGTCTTAAGAAAAAATGGATATGGAAAAAGGACAAGTGAAAGAAACTAGAATTAAAAAGCAAAACAAGAAGTCTCAGTTCTGTATACAAAAATATTAAAGAACAGATTAACTTTTAAAAGAACGAAGAAAAAGTTATTTTTTTAAAAATGTGGCAGCGTTAGAATAGAGTGGAAAGGATGAAATCATAGGGTATTACAGAAGTGTACCAAACTATGGGAAAAGATGCTTGGGGAAATGAAGGGAAGGAGGATCTGGATAAGGAAGAAAAACAGATAAAATAGTGTAATTGCTGCAATCCCCCCTCCTCAAAGATTTATCAAAAGGTGTGTGTGTGTCTTGGCGGGGGGGCGGAAAAATGGTTGCAAAGATAGTAGTCAAAGGCAGCAAGGAAGGATTAAACACACACACACAATTTATTTGTATTAATTACATATACGCATTCAGTATATTACAATTCAGTAATGAAAAATAGGAAAATAAATATAAATAAAACTTTGGAAACTTGTCTATTATGTCCTTGAAGTACAAAAATTAAATATAACACAAAGCCTCAAATTAGAAAGCAAACCAGAATATTTTTAGATGATAATTATCAGATATCCAATTGTAATATACATAGCTACTCTGGTGTAGTGCTTAAAGACCCTGGGACATATAAAGCAAGACTGTGACTTCTAGATCTCCTTTAGGCACATGGCTTTCTAGGTGACTGAGCCAGTCGTTCTCTCATAGCCCCGACAAGAAGGTAAAGGCAAGCTACTTCTGAAACATGTTGCCAAAAAGACTGCACAACCTTATTCATGTTGATGTTACGAGCCCTGTTGGTGCAGTGGTTAGAATGCAGGACTGCAGGCTAACTCATTGCTCACTCCAGTTCGATTCTGACCAGCTCAAGGCTGACTCAGGTCTTCCATCCTTCCGAGGTCAATAAAAGGAGGACCCAGATTGTTGGGGGAAATATGTTGACTCTGTAAACCGTTTAGAGAGGGCTGTAAAGCACTATAGAGCGGTATATAAGTCTGTGCTGTTACTATTGATACCAAGACTGATTTGAAGATAAAATAAATAACTGGAAGTTAACAAGCACAGCTGTGGCCTTAATTAGTTGATTAAAGTCCTCCCACCAGCTGGCAGTGCTGCCTGACACTGACAAAACCCTAATTAATTTCACGCAGAAGGCTTTTTTAACTTCCTAAAGGGCTTGCAGACATGAGCCCCCAACAGGCAAACAGCCAATGCTAGGGTATTCCTTTCTATGTGTATTCACCATTGTGTGCCTGCTTACTCTCTTGTAATCCCTTCTTTTCCAATAAAGGTGAATACAAACATCAATTCTCTTCTTGTTAATTACCCTAATGCCAGGGTGAGCATTCCAAAGGGCAGGAGTGAAGGGTTGGGGGTGGGGAAGGCTGTAAGATTTGCCCCTTTTCCTTGCTCCTTTGTGAGTTGAGTTCCAGAAACCTTTCCTGTCATTTGGGCTTATCTGACTGTTTGAGGGTTTATCCTTCTGTAAAGCAAAAGAAAACTGAAGTAAAATTGTAAGCATAGTTGTGATCGTGTGATTTTTCACTTAGTGATCACTTCACTTAATAACTGTATTGCCAATCCCAATTCCAGTCACTAAATGAATACCTATCTAGAATGCTGAGTAGAGATTTGATTTGATTTTACTTATATTCTGCCAAAGCAATACAGACTCATTGCAGTTTACAAAACAATTAACAATATCCATTTAGCAGTTTACAAAACATTGACAATATGTATCTGTGTTGGTGCAGTGGTTAGAATGCAGTATTGCAGGCCAAATCTGCTCACATTCCCAGAAGTTCGATTCCCTCAATCCTGACAGGCTCAAGGTTGACTCAACCTTCCATCCTTCCAAGGTTGATAAAATGAGGACCCAGATTGTTGGGGCAATATGCTGACTCTGTAAAGCACTTAGAGAGGGCTGTAAAGCACTGTAAGGCGGTGTGGTGACCTGGAGCATGGCACAAAGGCAACACAGTCAAATAAGCAAGAAGTGTCCCTTTAATACCTCCAACTTTGCCCCCAATGTCCAGGTCACCTTCAGCTGGAGAAAAAACTCTCCCAAGAACAGTCTTTAAGTGGAGGAAATTCAGTCCGAAAACAAAATACATACAAATGGTAAATAAAAATCCACACAATCCACGCTGCAGTAATTAATTGGACAGGGCAGGAGAAGGAATTGCAGACTTGAAAGCCCAGCAAAACACACACAGTTCGGAAGATGCCAGGAACCCAGATAAGCCTTGACAATATCAGATAATTCATGATTTGCTCCCAACAACTTTGTTGTGCGCAGCTTCCCTTTTTAAACACTGTGTTCCCAACTGTAGCTAATGAAGGGAATCAGGGCCCTTTCCTCTCCCGTAAGCCACGCAACTCATGTTGCTCCCTTCTCTGTTCCTCCCTGCGTGCCCTAGGATGAAGAAGGGGTGGGCCTGGGTCTTCCTCCGAATTCCCTCTCCCTTGCTCTACCTCTCTCCTGCTCTGCCCAGTTGGCCTTTGCCCTTCCCCAGTTTCTTCCACAGCCAACGGAGCCACACTCTCACTCCCTGTCAGCTGCTCGGCCTCCCCCTCCAAATCAGATTCCGACAGGGGCATGACAGGCGGTATATAAGTCTAAGTGCTATTGCTATCCATATTTCATTTTAAATATAAAATGAATCAATTAAAGTAATAGGAACAAACATATGCAATAGCAACAATTAAATCAATATAAATAATTCAAAATAACATATATTAAATATGGAATTAATTTACTGTTCCAGTGCTGCTTCATCAAGAGACAACACTAGATCTGAACAAAATTTTACATGAGCAAAGAGTAAGTCTCTTGTGCTTGGTTCAGTTTTAAGCTGTTTCTTCATTGCAACATTTGATCACCATCATCTCTTCTGACCTTGCCCATGTGGAATCCAGGTCAGAAAATTTCAGCCTGCCCCTCAGGCAAACACTAATGTCTTCCACCTCCAAAATGTGTACAGTTCACTACAGCAAGAGCTACTGTGGATACAATTAGGGAAAAAACAAGTCCTCCTTGTTACCCTTACTACAATGGTATTGTCTTGAGTGTAATCTTTTACCAGCATCTGGTCCAATTCACCCCTGATCTTCCTCCGCTGGAACTTTTCAGTAAACACATTAAAAAGTAGGCTTAAAAGCCAATCTTGTCAAATACTCTGGGCTTGTGTAAACTCCAGAAATCAATCAGAGCTTAACTGGAGTGCTTTACAAATTACTGGGAAAGTCCAAAAATCACTTCTGAAATCCATGTGGATCCCCCTACACAGGCTTGAGGCAGACTTCTTAGCTGATCTACCTACTGTGCAGAAGCATTCTGGGGTAACAAATCTCAGAGCAATCATGGGTTGATCTCATTATGTGAAAGGACTCATTCTTCTACCTTCCAATTTCAGATCACCAAACAGCTGATGGGACCTAAAACCCAAACCCAAAGTGTAATTGCCTATGTATGTCATTTCCAACCCATGATTGACTCCTGAATTTTCCCAAAAACTTCTTCACACATATGGAAATTAAAATTATTCATTACCCAAAGCCTAGCCCTACAGTAAGCTCCAAGAAGTCTAGGGGAAGCTTGACAATCCAGCAAGATGAATTGCACAAGCAGGATCCTAACTGTCCCCCTAGCCCAACATTATGGACACTTATTGACCACCTCTCATGCCCGTTAGAATCTGACTCCGAGGGAGAGGAGGAACAGCCGACAGGTAGTGGGTGTGTGGCTCCAGAGGTTGTGCAGGAAGCTGGGGAAGGGTACAGGCTGGCTGGGCATTCAGAGGAATACCCAGGCCCATCCCCTCTTTACCCTAGGGCACGCAGGGAGGAGCGGATGAGGGGGAAACGGGAATGGCGTGGTCTATGGGGGAGGAAAGGGCCTTGATCCCTTCATGGGCTGCAGCTGTGAGATCTGTTTAAAAGGACAAACTGTGCATGGGCCAGTGCTGGAAGCAAAGCGTGAAAATATATCTAGTCTGTCCATTCTTATCTGAGTTCTGGCATCCTTCCCAGTGTGTGTATTTCAATATCTGTGGACGTCTTCAAGCCCTTATCCTGCCTTGTCTCCTTAATTGCTTCAGTGTGGTTTGTGTTGTTGTTTTTATTTATAATTTATATGTATTTTGAGTTTGAACGGAGGTTCTTCCTTTTGTGCAACTGTTTGTGGGGGAGTTTTTCCTCCAGTCAATGATCATTGGACCTTTGAAGCCAAGTTGAAGGAATTAAAGGCACTTCACTGGTTTTTGTGACTTTGTTGCTTTTGTATCCCATCCTGGGTCATCACACCACCACATACATGGCAAGACCATGCATTGTCTTGTCATTAGGTCATCCCTGACAATACCTCCACCTCCGTCGTCATGTGATGTATCATGACTATTTTCCCCTTCGCTAAACCAGGCATGGACAGTGTGTGACGCATCTGGCCCGCGAGTTTCACAGCCCTGATCTAGAGATTAAGGCTGCTATAGGACAGAATTTAGTAACAGTTACATTGTCATTCTCCCAAACCAAATCTCAATGATATAATAAAAAAGGTGAAAATCTGACCTTGAAACCACAGCAACTTTAAATTGGGAAGGAATGTATGCACTGTATTACAACATTAAAAACCTGACACTATAATAAAGAATGAACAAAGTAGTATATTTTAACTTCAAGGTAACCCTAATATTGCCATTTTAAGTAATTTTTGCCATTACCAGTTTTAGTTAATCACCATTATAGCAATAGCACTGATATACTGCTTCATAGTGCTTTACAGCCCTCTCTAAGCAGTTTGCAGAATCAGCATATTGCCCCCAACAATCTGAGTCCTCATTTTACTGACCTTGGAAGGATGGAAGACTGAATCAACCTTGAGCCAGTGAGAATCAAACTCCTGGCAGTTGGCAGAATTAGCCTGCAATACTGTATTCTAACCACTGTGCCACCATGCTGCTTATCATTGCATCTTTAATGTTGTCATCATTTATACTAATCTTTATGGCAGAAAGCATAAAGTACAGCTGTTTGGATAAGACCATAAATGTTTTAGACCGCTAATCTGTCAGCACACCACGAATCCCTTTTTTTCTCACCCTGGAACATGACTTGGAATATTGATGTAAATCACAGAAAAGACACTGTTGTTTTAGCTGGCAGAAAAATAATATCATCCTACCAGCATGTTACATTAAAAACAAATATGAAATTTGGGCAATTCCAAAGATATTTATTTAATGATATATAGGTATTCCTCAACTGACAACTGTAATTGAGCTCAGAATTACAATTGTTAAGTTACTGTGGTGATTAAGCATATCATCACATAACCAGATTCAGTATACAACAATTTTGCAGCAGTCATTAAGTGAATACTGTAGTTATAAAGCAAATTCACCGCTGAATTTTATCCAATGTGCCTGTGATGACCCGAGGCGTGGCATAAAAGCAACAAAGTCACAAAAGTAGGTAAAGTCCCTTTAATACCTCCAACTTGGCCCCCAATGTCCAGTTATCTTTGGCTGGAGAAAAAACTCTCCCAAGAACAGTGTTTAAAGGCAAGAAATTCAGTCTGAACCCAAAGTACATATAAATTATTAGTAAAAACAGTTGGGAGGACACCAGAACCCAGATAAGCCTTGACAAACAAAGATAATGCACGCTTTACTTCCAGCAACTTTGCTATGTGTAGTTTGCCTTTTTAAACAGTTTTCCCAGCTGCAGCTAATGAAGGGGATCAGGGCCCTTTCCTTCCCCGTAAACCATGTAACTCACGTTGTTCCCTTCTCCGTACCTCCCTGTGTGCCCTAGGATGAAGAGGGGGTGGCCATTCCTCTGAATGCCCAGCCAGACTGTGCCCTTCCCCAGTTTCTTCCCCAGTCATTGGAGCCACACTCCCACTCCCTGTCAGCTGCTTGACCTCCCACTCAGAATCAGATTCCAACTGGGGCATGACAGTGCCTTTTTGCTGGAAATAACTGACAAAAAGGTAAAAAAAATGGTCATGTGGCTATACAACGCTGCAAACACCAGAAAGGTGAGCCAGCTGCCAGGTGCCCAAGATATGATCACATGATGAGAGTGTATTTGTGTAGCTGTTGTAATTTCAAAATCAAGTAGTAAGTAGCTTTTGGGTGGGTCCATCCTAACTTTGAATGGTCATTAAACAACTGATCATAAGTTGAAGACTACCTATAGATCCACCAATGAAGGGTATAAATGTAAAAAAATTCACAGATTCAGAATTTGTAGAAAAGCAGTTTACTTAAATGCTGAAGTTCTGCAACTACTGATTTTCAGCATCAAAAACTAACTAAATGAAGAACTTAAGGAAAACAGTATCATTCTTCTAGATTTTGTTTTTAATATTATATCATAGCTAAGCATACTTTTAAGATTTAGGAGCATAATCTCCTAAATCATGTTGCCAGATTGCCTTTAAAAAAATTAAAAAAATACAAATCTCTATTCACATTAAGTGTTCATGTTGTTATTAATACATATATCTCCTTTTATATATAAACATCAACTCTTATTTCTATCCTCCACCCATTTGTACCACCTATCCCAAACCGCATAATAGTCTGAATCATCTTTGCCTCTTAATTCCATTGTGAATTTATCCAGTTCCGCACGATCCGTTATTTTTTGTGTCAAGTCTTCTTCAGATGGTATCTTTTCCTTCTTCCATCCCTGTGTGAAGGCTATTCTCGCCGCAGTTATGATATGTATAAAGATGTATCAGATGACCTTGCTCAATTTTCCTTAATTATTCCTAATAAGAATATTTCCGGTTCGAGTTCTAATTTGTGATCTGTAATTTCTAATAACCATCTTTGTACCCTCATCCAATATTTTTTAACCTCTGGACACTGCCACCACATATGGCACATATTCTTTGTGTTTACACTTCCAACATTGTGCTTTGGTGTTTGGATATACTTTGGCCAGTCTTGCTGGGGCTAGGTGCCACCTACAAAACATTTTATATTGATTTTCTTTAAATGCTGTTGACAATGTCAATTTACAGTTATCAATCCACATTTTTCCCAATCCTCTAAATTTATATTATGCCCTACATTTTTTGCCCAGGCAATCATTGATCCCTTTACTATTTCCTCTTCTAATTCCACTTCCAACAAAGTTATACATTCTTGTTACAAATTTTATCTCTTTGCCTGTCAAAATTTGGCACAGTTGTTATAAGTCCTTTTCTTCTTGTTCTTCTAAATCTTTTCTAAATTTTGTCTGAATTCGTAAGTATGACCACCAATCTATAATTATATCTTGTTCTTTTAATTTATCAATCATTTTTAACTTCCCCTGATTATCTAATAGTTCTTCATATCTGACCATTTTCCTTATATCCCTCTTATTTGGGTGTAATATCGCTTCCATTGGTGAGACCAATTTTGGTATCTTCACATGTTTTTTTTAACCTTTTCCCAAGTTTGCAGTAGTGATTCTCTTATCAAATGTCTATGGAAGTATGAATGTGTCTTGGTTTTTTTGTCCCATAGGAGGGCATGCCACCCTGCTTGGAGGTCATGGCCCTCAATTGCCAAAATTATTTTATTTTTCAAATTTATCCACTCCTTCACCCATAATAGTACTATGGCTTGCCTTTAAAGAACTGTTCAATCAGACCTTCAGTGAAGGTCCTGCTCAACCTCTATACAGTCATGTGAGACTTCTTTGTGGTGGCACCTCATTTTGGAACACTTTCTCCTCTGAAATTCAGGAGCCACCAATTATAACTTATTCTAGTAGTCTCTTGAAACTTTAGCCAAGCCTTCCCAGCATGAATGATGGAAGAATGTTTATCATTTTTCTTTTTTAATTACATTTATATGCCGCCCTTCTCCGGAGACTCAGGGCGGCTTACAATTTTTGGGATACAACCCAGTGTGCTCAGCAATAGCCTTCATTCCATTGTATATGCCTGCTTATTACTAAGCGGCATTTTTACAAGGTCAGCTAATTGCCCCCAACAATCTTGGGTCCTCAATTTACCTACCCCGAGAGGATGGAAGGCTGAGTCAACCTTGAGCCTGGTGGGATTCGAGCCTACAGCAGTTGTAGGCAGCTGGAACTTAAGTACAGGCAATTAACAGCCTGAGCCACCAAGGCTCCTGAATTTTAAGAATTTTAAAGAATTTTTTAAATAAATAAATAAACATTGCATTTTATTGTTTTGAAGTATTCTACTGCTGTTTTTACTGTTAACCACTTTGAGACGCTTTGGCAGAAAAGTATCAATATATTTAATAAAAGGCACAAATAATGATACAGAAGAGAACGTTAACCACAACCAGATGACACAAACATTCCAAATTCGGATGTTTCCACATATAACTTAACAGACATGAGGATGGCCACTTTTTTTTTACATACAAACATCTGCAAGTAATGAACTGCAAATGTTGCCAAAACCTACAATATTTAAAAGCAGGTAAAATGTTTAGGAATACTATGTTCAAAATACCAAAGAATCTGTTTCCACTTAAATTGCTGCAAAAATTTTACACCATTGACAAAAAAAAAGAAAACAAGTTGCATACCTGTAACATCTTCAGGTTCTGCTACCACAATGTGAGCATTTAATTCCTGTAATTTATGGTGCAATTCCTCTAGCTTCTTGTTTGATTTTTTCAAAATGTTGTCTACATAAGCCAAGTTTTTTTTATCTGTAGTGACCTTCCTGAGGTTTTCTGCTCCTTCTTTGATTTTAAGTTCTTTCCTTATTTCCCGTTTAATTTGATCCTTCACTTCATCCAAATTCTGTTGTACCATTGTGTCCGAATAGTCGAATTTCTGTCCAATGTTCACGTTCTCAGGAACGATGATATTTCGCACATCTCCCTATAAAAATCAGAAAATATGTTAACTCACTATTTGCAAAGCTATGTGAGTTTCTCCAATTTTTTTCAGTCATTCTTTATCTGAAAGTCACAGAGCTGACTGATAACACTAATATAAGTGTCAGATTTAGAGAATGTAAATGTCTATTTTTGTATGTTGTATGTATGTTGTATGTCTATTTTTAACCTAAATGCCTTAAAATTCCACAAGATTTGCAACACAGGAATTTTATTCTGATAAGCCTGAGAACCATAACAATCCTACACATACTCAAAACTAAGTCCCACTGAGTTACCTGATAACTTTTCTTACTTAAATGTATATACCATGTCAGCTGTAACACTTGTTGGGAAATAAATGTAAGCAATTATGCTGTATACTATTAATATATTAAAAAGTTCATTTTTTCCTTTTTCTCCTGCACACATCTGAAATATAGAGTCATCTGAAATATAGAATTTTATAAACTTTTTTTAGTCAGGTTATTTTTCAACCAAGTTTGGAACGAAAATTCCAACTGAATACCAAGATGTTTCAGTATCTATGTCTAGTAAGTCACATGCATATGGACTAAGCGAAGATATTTAGCCACTCCTTAAGAAGAGATGGGATCAAAAATTAATGGGCACTGAACTAATGTACATTGAATACAAAGCAGAGTGACACACTCTGAATATGAAAGAATATGTTGAGGTAGTTTGGTCATATGACGAGAATGAATGAGAAATTATAAAACAAATTATAAATATAGCAAAGAGCTTAAGAGAAAGGAGAAAACTGAGAAAACAGGAAACTATTTTAATAGGGAAACCATTATTCTTTTTTTGCTAAATATTCTCCAAAGGCCATGGTATTTTCTATAACGTAATCTGTAATACTACATTATTTGTAAAATTTAATCTAATGTAGTATTTGAACTTTATCCTGATCCCATTGCAGTTTTTGAAGAAAAAGTTTGTGTGATGGACATACTGAAGGTGTAATAGCTTGGACCTCCTGCCGATTCCAATGAAAGACTTCCAAACCCTGTTCTCACAACTCTACTACATCCTCTTGCAATTCCTGGAGATTGCCAGCTCTGTTATCTCTCACAAGTCACTTTAGTCTAGTGGAAAGCTTTTTCAGAGCAGTTGGTTTTCCAGTAAGAAAATGGCAGTCCCTTTCTTAGCCTTAAGAAGGCTGAAAGGGAAAAAAAAGAAAAATCATTTTCTGAAGAAGAAACAGCTGCTGTCTACTGAAGGACTTATTTTTTTTCTTGAGCCACCTGATCTCACATGCCATATTTCAGTTCACAGAATAAATCAGAATGTATGTTATAAGTAGCTTCACTGACACTATCTTGATGTCCATATTACTAGATCCAGCCTTGTTGATGCTGGTTTTGAAGATGGGGCTTTCAGCTAAACTTTTCTGGTTTTCAGCTAATCCTAGAGGAGAAACAGAAAACATCTCCAAAGATGGGGAAAAAAATAGAGATTGCCCTTCCAGTTGTAAAAACCCAAGATAGGAAATCTCTCCTAATTGGCTCTTCAGCATTTGATTTAACCAGATTTGGTTGTCTCTGTCTCTGTTATCTGGACTGAGAGAGTATATGGTTAAGACTCTGAACTAGACCATGTTCAGTCCATCCTGAGCCTGAAAGGCCATTGATTGACTTCAACAAGTCACCCTGCCTCAGTACACCTCACTTCATAGTATTAGGAGGAAGGACATAAGAGCCTTGGTAGCTCAGGCTGTTAAATGCCTGCTCTTAAGATCCAGCTGCCTACAATTATTGTAGGCTCGAATCCCACCAGGCTCAAGGTTGACTCAGCCTTCCATCCTCTCAGGGTAGGTAAATTGAGGACCCAAGATTGTTGGGGGCAATTAGCTGACCTTGTAAAAATGCCGCTTAGTAATAAGCAGGCATATACAATGGAATGAAGGCTATTGCTGAGCACACTGGGTTGTATCCCAGAAACTGTAAGCCGCCCTAAGTCTTCGGAGAAGGGCGGCATATAAATGTAATTAAAAAAATATATATATATAACTTTCTGAACATCTCGAAAATGAATTTTTCCACATTCAATTTTGCATTAGGAGAAAATTAAACAATCAGTAACCACAAAGAGAAGGAAGAGGGAATATGGGATTAATGATTTAGAAATTAACAGACTTCCTAAATAAAGTATTTATTCCCATTTTGTATAAAATCAGTAAGTGCATTTAAGTAGATCCTAAGGGGATCGAACTTTGAATACGAGCATCTTAAGAAAATTTGAGTTTTTCTCAATAATTTAGTAAATTCTGCAATCACTTCCACTCATCTAATAACCATAATAGGCTAGTCACCCAGATAAGTATCACATGTGAGATATTTGGAAAATTTTGTATAATAAAACCAAACAATTTCAAATTTATTGAGTATATTTTACTATCAGAAGTGGACGTCTGATTATTAAAAAAATATAACATCAACCTGAAATCAATTAATTTACTTTTCAAATATTTGTTAAACTTGTATGGGTTATCAAATATTTCACCCACTTGTCCTGTTTAGAAAAGATTAGATCATGTGGTTTGCAAAAGAAAAGATCAAGGATCCAAGATTGTTGGGGGCAATAAGCTGACTTTGTAAAAATGCCGCTTAGTAATAAGCAGGCATATACAATGGAATGAAGGCTATTGCTGAGCACATTGGGTTGTGCTCCAAACATTGTAAGCCGCCCTGAGTCTTCGGAGAAGGGCGGCATATAAATGTAATTAATAAATAATAAATAAAATAATAAAGTGGGAAATGAGATGTCACTTATATAGAGCAGTGCTGTGGGGCTTCTGGCCAGGAGGCTGCATTCAGCTCACGGAGCCACAACCATGATCATCAGATCACTTACTGGCACACTGAGGAAAACAGAAGGTTAAGATTTTCCTTTAAGAACAAATCATTTTCTTCTACATTTCATATGCTGTTTATGTGCTTATGTGTATAAAATGTTTTATTTCATTGTTACCCATTCAGAGTTGGCAAGGGTTGCAGTGGGGATAAACATATAAAATATTGCAGGGAGAAAGGACAGGCACTTTTTTTCTCTATGCATTGAAAACTAAATAGGCAGAGGAAGGAAAAGAAAATTATTTTTGTTTGGAGTAAATTATAAATGGTTTGGTTTGCACAGCGTATTAAACTATCGGGATTCATAATGTTCCAATCATAAGGCAGACATTTCATGTATGCTAAATTTGAAGCCAACATGTTTTCTGAGAGTTTGTTTCCAACTCAGAATGCATGTTTTGTTCCCAGCAGGAAAAAAATAATTTTTTGGGTGTATTCTCAGCATTCTGAGCACTGCCACTGGACTGTGTTCTGTGACAATCCAGGTTTTTTTCACAGCCTAGTGGTGGCTAACATTTTGGGCTCCTGTGCCAAAAATTGTGCGTATGCTTGCACGCTCGTGTGCCAGCACCTAGATGTCAATGCGCCCCCCCGCCCCCTACGCAATCCCGGAAAAACAGGAAATGATGAAATGGGCCTAGTTTTCAGCCTGCAAAGCCTTCCTCAAGCCGAAAAAGGCCTCAAACCGGCCAAAAATCAGCTGTGAGGCGCACGCATGCGCAGTGAGGTAAGTTTGCCTGCAGCTCGCGTGCCAGCACAAATGACTCTGGTGCCACCTCTGGTGCACGTGCCATAGGTTTGCCATCACGGGCCTAGTCTATATAGCAGCACATCCCAGTTATACTCCAGTTCTGATTAGCTAAGATATGTAATGTAAAATTTTGAGAATGAGCAGTTGTTGCCAGAAAAAAAGACCCTACATAGCTGCATGCCTGCCAGTCCAACTGATAAATTACTTTTTAAAACCACTTTGCTGTTGGAAAGCTAAGATTCATGTGGATGGATTATGTTATATTAAGCTTTATTTTGTAGGTAGTGTGCATAGTGAATCCTACTGAAGTTGTGCACAAAGTACTACTAGAACAATATTGGTTTGAGTTGTTAAAATTCTGATGCCTATGTCTTGTTGTTGTAAGATTAATATTCTCTATGTAATTAAGAAATACCAGCAGCTAGCAACACTATTATACCATGTGCAGGGGAAAAAAATCAGCAGAGCACACATATTATTTTGCAATGCTTGCACTTGGTAAGCAGCTACAAAAAGAAGATACATATCAAATCTGCTTATATTGCTTGGTAAATGGGAGATCAGATTAGTGAAAGATTATATATTTAAAGATTGGTGAAGGAAATTATTTATTAAAAGTGAAATGGCAGCTGTCTGATTTTTTGTGATTTCAATGATAAGAGATAGCAACTCATTATAGACACTACCTCACCCTTACTTGTGGTCCTGGCTGAAAAACAAGAAATTCTCCATGTTTTTTCCCTGGCTGGAGCACCGTTGAGTTTTATTCTACCAAATGTATTTGTACAGGAAGTATCAAATGAGACTGTTTTGTTTCAAGCTCAGAACAAACTACATTTCCCTTTTTATATTTCTATATTAAATCATAAAGTGTGCTCCCTATGATTATTATGTGAATTCACATTAACTGGAAATAAGGAAGCTTCATTGTGTCTTAGTCCAATCAGTGAAACTCTGAAAGAGAAGAGAGATTACCTACTTCTGGCACATGATTTCCAGAAAGTTCAAAACAACCAATACATCTTTAACATGAATAATCATAACAATAACACCATTTAGGCCACTGAAGTGAACTCCCTTCTTTGTAGGAATCCAAATTAAAGCATCTCAGATAGCTATCTACTTTGAACATAAGAGGTGGAGCCCTCCACCAAGGTAATTGGCACTATTGTCAAATTCCTCTCATTGCTTTTCCCCTAACATTTAATTAGAATCAGCCTTTTTAAAGCTTATTTTCACCATTCCATGATCTGCATTTAAGAATAAGAGAAACAAGTCAGCTTGTCCTAGGTAACATCCATTCAGGTGCTGGAAGAGTGCTACCGTGTTTCCCCGAAAATAAGACCTACCCCGAAAGTAAGACCTAGCACTATTTTCTAAACCTGCCCTAATATAAGACCTACCCCGAAAATAAGACCTAGTGTAAATCTCCAGTTCCAGGAAGACTTTTCAGGGAGCAACCATGCACCCGCGAAACACCACCCCCTACACACTCACACCCACTATTTGGCACCATAAATATATAAGACCTACCCCGAAAATAAGACCTAGTGTGTTTTTGGGAGCCAAAAAAAATATAAGACAGTGTCTTATTTTCGGGGAAACACGGTATTGTGCCACTCCAGGTATCCATTCTCAAAGCTACTTCAATCCTTTTATATGGCTTAGTTTCTAATACTCTGATCAGCATTGTCATTCTTTGCACCCAATTGGTTAGAATCTTTCTTAAATGGGGTGCTCAGAACTGAACATAGTCGTTAAGGGGAGGGGGGGATTGACCAAAAGAAAAGAGAACAATTATCTTCCATTATTTGGAAAATATACGTTGTTGATGTAGCTCAAAATTGTACTGCTCTTTGCAGCCTCATTAGCCTTGCCGGTTCATATTAAATTTGCCATTACTCTTCTGCAAATACTATTACGAAGCTAGATATTGATTTTTTTATTTCCTGAGTGAAGAATTTGGAACTTGTCTCTGAAATCCGATGTGCTATTTTCAGCCGATTTTGCCAAACTACAAAAATAGCATTTTTTTACTGTTGTCTTGTCCAGTGTCAATAAACCCATTCAAGTTTATATTTTGATGAGCATAAGTTTCAATTCTTTATCCAAATAATCAAAATACTGAAGTATAAAGGATCCAGAATTTATCATTGGGGCACCTGTATTTGATACCTTTCCCCCCACTCAATGGATAACTCTTTTGAGAAGAAAGCTATTTGAGAAAGTTTTTGTCTCCTCCAAATAATATGACAGATGCAATATATTAAAAACATTGTGGAACTATTTCTCCTGAAAGACTCTGAACAATATTTAATCAAAAACAACATCCTTGAATATAATGGCCCAACTGATACAGTAGTACTAAACTAAAGATAAATTATTATGGAAACAATTATTTTGAAATTAATAGATTATGGCAGATTTTATTTTTTTCATTTACCTACACATATAAAATCAGAGAAGGAAAGAGTATTAAATATGTTCACCACCTTGAATTATTTATAAAAATAATAAAGGCAGGAGAAAATTAAATACTGAGATTCTATTTCAATTTAAAGAACCAAAAATGATTTTTATATTAAAAACCCCACATTCCTTGTTAACAAGGCTTCTTAAACTAGGTCAATTTCAATAGGAACACTTTCTAAATTGACATTTTCTGGAAAACCAGGGTAGGGTATGGTAATTCTGTTACTCCTATTGTTGTATAATTGGAGTCAGAAACTATTTTTTTCTCATCTCAGATTTAAATGCCATCTTGACATCCAAGGTCCCTTCCAATTCTGTTATTCTGTCAAATATGTAATCGTATGTAATGCAACACAATATATATCTATATATCTATATCACAAAGATATATTCCTAATAATAGATTTCCTTTTGTTTGTTTGTTATCTACAGAAATGTCTGAACTAGAAGAACTGCACTGAGCTGGAGAAGCAGCAAATGTATATACAGAGGAAGACTTAATTACAAGTCTAGCTAGTTAAGCAAGTTTGCACGGGAAGTATATATGACTCAGAATGAAATTTATGCCACTATACAGATCCCATAGAAAACTATAGAAATAATAAACCTCCAAGAGTTCAGGTGTTCAATAGACAAACTGTATAATAAAGTTGTGCAACACTTGAATTCATGTTTCAGAACATGCGTGGGTACATATGTAACACCTGTTAATGGTTTCTTAGTCCAAATTAATCTTTTTTGAAGATCATGTTGCAATGCATAATCCCAGAAGAAGATATGGCTTCTTTAAGGAGCTGCTGACAGGTGTCACATGAGATCCTGTATACTTCCTTTTCCCTTTGAATCTGGAACTCTGAACAATCCAACAAACACCATGAATCATAGTATAGTATGTATATATATCATTTTCTGAGGCATTTCTTTTACCAAATTTCCTGTCCATGACAATAAAAGCGTTCAGTATGAGACCAATTAAGGTCTAGTCAGTTTCAGGAAGCCATCCCAGTGGGCAGGAAGGTTTTATTCAACTAACTGAAGTCATATCATCACTGAGTGGAAAGCTCTTATGGACATGGTATAAAAAAGAAAATGAATTTGTGACATGGTTTTGATTGCTGGAAAGAATAGATTATAATAATAAGGAAATTATGATGTAGACTTAGTGAGGACTGATTAGGTTTGTAAAGAGCCTTGGTGGTGCAGGCTGTTAAATGCCTAGCACTTAAGTTCCAGCTGCCTGCAATTAGTGCAGGCTCGAATCCCACCAGGCTCAAGGTTGACTCAGCCTTCCATCCTCTCGGGGTAGGTAAATTGAGGACCCAAGATTGTTGGGGGCAATAAGCTGACTTTGTAAAAATGCCGCTTAGTAATAATAAGCAGGCATATACAATGGAATGAAGGCTACTGCTGAGTGCATTGGGTTGCGCTCCAAAAATTGTAAGCCGCTGAGTCTCCAGAGAAGGGCGGCATATAAATATGAATTTAAAAAAGAAGAGGAAGATCAGAAGCCACTTCTTTATTTTATACAAATTTTATTTTCTTTGTCTCTTCCTTTCCTTTTCCTTTCTTGCATCTACTTTATTTTGTTCTTTGAATGTATTTCTTTTTATAATGGCTGCCACCTACTTTCTTCAAAGCTATCTCCATACTGCTCTATGAGTATGTTCTCAAAATAAAGCAATTAATGAAGATTTTTATACAGAGAAAATCTAACAAAAATATAAATTATTTGGATGATCACATTTTTTAACTTTGGCACTGTATCTTCCTTTAGGTGTTTTTCCTTCCTAAAAAGATTTTTTAATTTTTTTAGAAAAGAAAACATCTATTAGCTAGTATCTTTTCCTGTACAGTACCCTATAATAGGGGATATAGGATTGGGGAGAGGCTTTCCTGCTATCTCACATTACTAGGATGTTAGAAGAGTTGAAGACAGGAGGTACAAAGAAGCAGTGCCAATGCTATAAAACTGTCTCCTTACCTATATTAGATTGTCACACCCCAACAGTTTTTAGGAAGTTTTCAAAAATTAAACTTTTTTTCCCCAGAGTTTTTTTACTTAACACTACTTGTGCCTCATTCTTTTTCTCTCTCATTTTCATTGTTTTTGTGAATTGGATTTTAACTATTTTAATATCCAAGAGTTGTGAGATGATACAAATGTTGTTAGAGGTTGATAGTAACAAATAGTTGTTACTACCATAACATTACCAGTAGAGGTTGGCATAGGTAGTCTTCCCTTAACTACTGCTCTGTTTAGTGATGGTTCTAAGTTATTACAGCTCTGAAAAAGGAACTTTACTATCAGTCCTTACATTTGCAGTGGATTTGCAGGGTCCTCATGGACATGAGGACAAGACTTGGGCTCTTCCAATCTTCACAGCATCTCACAATTATGTAATCACCATTTGAGTGCCTCACATATGGCTTCTGAAGAGTAGAATCAATGGAGCAGCCAGCAATAAAATTGCAAGTTGAGGTTGTGTGAAGTTCCACTTTAATGACCATAGGTGATTTGTTTAACTGACATGGGCTAAAACTTAGATGCTGACTCTGAGTTTGAAGAAGATACTCCAGCAGAACATGTAGAAAATCAGGCTCAGGAAACACAAACCCAAGAATCACATGAGGCTGATCAAAAACAGGCATCACCTGGATAGCCAGTGTCAGATGAGAATGATGTAAGGCCTTCCAGCCCCCACACCCAGCAAGTAGAAAGAAGAACAGAGACAAGACTTCTCTATTTTTTGCCAAGACTTTTTGCCAAGCAAGAGAATAAGTCTCTTGATCAGCAACAGCTGGCTGCAGCCTGATTTAAAAGGCAGTCCTATCCCATTTTTTTTGTTTAAAACAACTGTCTGTTCTCTGGTGCATGTATGATCATTTGGGTGGGTTCTTCTTGTAAAATTCTGATCTCTGAACTTGCTGACAAATCTGATCCAACTCTTGGAACCTTGGACTGATTTTGGACTATTCTTCTGCAAACTCTTGTTAAAAAGCTAATTATTCAAGCAAGTGTCTGTCAAATGGTTTGTTTTGGTTTGCATTATTTTGTTATCTCTTTGACCTTGAATAAACTGTGAACTATCCCAGCAAATATTGTGAGTTAGTATTTGAAACCAAAGGAAGGATGGTAGCAGAAGTGTGGTTGTAAGTCTGTTGCAGTCATTATGATGTCTTGCTTAAGAATGGAGTTCCCAATTATGGTCATTAAGTGATGAGTACCTGTATTAAATTACCTACTAGGTTGAATATTTCAGAAAAATATGACCTCCAATTATAGCAGATCACAAATTAGCAACTCCAGGTATAATCCAATATGAATTGTAATTGAAATTGTACCATTAGATCTTTCTGCAAATTAATAGAATCTTACAGTTCCTCAATCACTAACCTGTTAACTAAAGAAGGGATGGGGTGGGGGTTGGAAATATGTCATAACTCATTCTCTATGATTTTCTGTTCTCACATTATCTAAACTTACCATATTAAGCATTTGCCTAACAATGTCAAAAAATTCAAATCATTATAGCTTTATATGAATACATTTATAAAAGCCATTATTTTAATCTTTCTTTTTAATAATTTAAGAAATGAATCCATTAAATTTATTACTTATCCTATTTATTCTACAAATGTAAAAAAAGAATAAACTATTAAATATAAAATACACCAAGTGCTTTGCAATTTGGGATATACATAATGAGTTTGGGATGGAAAGAAATAATTAGTTCATACATCATGCTATTCAATAAACCACAACTGAATGGGTTCACCCAAAACAATGAATCTAAAAGGGGTGTTGGTCCTACCCAACATGCCTCTACTCAGGGAGTTGAAGAGAGAATCCAGGATGGGTAGTCTCTAGTCTCATAGCTCTGCAGACCGAGTTGAAAAACTGAGGACACCTCCCCTTGGTAACAGTCCCCAGTTCTGAACGACGTCGAAGCGAATTTAGCTGTTCATCATCTTCTGAAAGATAAGTCTACTCGATGATACAAAAAAACCACATTTCCTCCTTACTCTGACCAGACAGAATACAGGGTGGGACTGGATTTTCCCATCGACTCCCTGAGAAGTGGTGTGTCAGGTAGGACCAATGCCCCTTCTCCACTGAGCCGAAGGGAGAATCCAGGATGGGACATACCAAAACTGGCTGTTGGCTGTCTTACAGATGAGAACTGGACTGGTCGCATGTCTCCACCTCTACATGAACGCCCTGCAGGTCTCATCTTCCAAAGGATGCCTCCGTCGAGGCAAAAGAGTCAATCCTATAATGTCTTATGAATGGGGTCATAGACGACCACGTTGCAGCTCGACAAATGTCTAGAACCGATGCCTGTGTTGCCCAGGCTGCAGTAGTCGCCGCACTGCTGGTTGAGTGCGCGGTGATTCTCCTGGGCACAGGGAAGCCTGTAACTCATAGGCTTTAGCAATACAGGCTCTGAGCCAGCAACCCACGGTGGAAGGTGTCACCCTGCAGCCCAAAGTTGATGGCTGAAAGGAGACGAACAGGGATTCAATCTTCCTGAAGGAAGAGGTTCGTTTGATGTAAATACGGAGGGCCCTCCTAACGTCCAAGGTGTGCCATTTTCTTTCCAGTGCATGATTAGGCTCTGGACAAAAGTCAGGCAAAATCAATTCCTGTGAACGATGGAATAAGGAGTTCACCTTGGGCAAAAAGGTAGGGTCCACCCTGTCTGCATGGAACACACAAAGGGTCCTTTCTGACTGACAAGGCCATCAACTCTGAGATATGCCTGGCCAATGTGATGGCCACTAGGAATGACCCCTTGTACGTGAGCAGACAAAGGCTGGCTTCACACAATGGTTCAAATGGAGAAGAGGTCAGCACCTGCAGGACCTTCAGCAAATCCCAGGTGGGGTAATGGTGGACCACCGGTGGCTTCAAATTCGTGGCTCCCCGAAGGAAGGCTCTCACCATGGGGTATTGGGCAAGAGTGGTTGAATCCTTGAATGAAAGCACCAAGGCCAAAGCGGCCACCTGTCTCTTTAAGGTATTGGGGGAGAGACCTCTGTCCAAACCATCCTGAAGGAAGTCTAAAACATTAGCGACAGATACAGTAGTGGGGTCCAATTGGTGGCTGGAACACCAACCACAGAAAATCTTCCATGTGGCGTCGTATATCCTGGTTGTGGAAGATCTTCTGGCCACCTGGATCATCTGGATGACCTTTTTGGAAAACTTCTCCCATTTTAGGAGCCCTTGCTCAAGCGCCAGATGGTCAACCAGAACCATGCTGGCTCCGGATGCTTGACTGGATCCTGGCTGAGGGAGACTCTGTGCAGGGGAATTCTCCAAGGTCTGGTGACTGACAGGCCTACCAGGTCAGCAAACCAAGGTCACCTGGACCAGTAAGCAAACAACAAAAAGCAAAGCAAAACCAACAAAACCTCTGCCCTCTCTATCAGTACTTTTCTGATTGTTCCCGGAATAAGGGGAAGGCATACAACAGTCCCTGGGGCCACCTGCACCGGAGAGCGTTGACCCCTCCTGCCACCAGTGCTGGAAACCGTGCAAAGAACCTCGGAAGTTGCGAGTTCGCTGGAGATGCAAAGAAGTCCAGAATCGGATGGCCAAACCGTTCCGCCATCTCCTGAAACAGTCTGGGATGCACTCACCATTGCGACTGGTTGACCGTGGCCCTGCTCAACCCGTCTGCCTGCATGTTGCAAAGTCCTGAGATGTGTTCTGCTCGTAGGGACAACAGGTGTCTCGCCGCCCACCTACACAATTGAGTTGCCTGCTGCATCAGGGATCTGGAGCGAGTGCCCCCCTGATGATTTATGTGGGCCTTGGTGGCCATATTGTCCTTCAGGAGAAGTACATGCCTCCCTGCCACATCCTGTCTTAGACCCTTGAGAGCTAAGCAGGCAGCCCTGAGCTCCAGTCAATTTATGTTGTGGGTGAGCTCCTCCTGTGACCACTGCCCCTGGGTAACCTGGACTCCTAGGTGAGCCCCCCAACCGTACAGACTGGTGTCGGTGGTGATGGTAATCCCCTGGGGCTCCCTGTACAAACACCCCTGATCCATGACCCGGGACTGCCACCAATGGAGTGAGCCAAGTACCGGCAAGGGCACTTGAACCCTCATCACTGAGTCGCCCCTGCCTGCCCTCTGATTGGGGAGCAGGAACCACTGCAGGATTCGGGCATGGAAGCAGGCCCATGGGACAATGCCGACGCACGGTATCATCTTGCCGACAAGTTGAGACAGTTGAGCCTCTCTGGAGGACAGGATCTGTGATGTCACATCCCTTATGCTGTCTCGACGCTCCTGGGAGATGAAGACTTGACCCACCAAAGTGTCTATGATTGCCCCCAAATGCAAGAGATGAGTCGATGGGACTAGATGGCATTTGTCCAGGTTTATCAAGAATCTGTGCTCTCAAAGTATCCTGATTGTAGACATCAGATACTCCTCCGCCTGGGGTCGGGAAGAGGATGCTATCAGGATGTCCAGATAGCACTGGATCCTTATAGGTAAGGACCTGAGGTATGCCGGTACAGCTGCCAGGAGCTTGGTAAATGTCCGTGGGGCTGATGACAGGCCGAATGGGAGAGCTCTGTATTGAAAATGGCGACCGCCATAGCAAAACCTCAGGAACTGACAGTGGTTGGGGTGGATGGGTACATGGAGGTAGGCCTCCGTTAGATCTACCGAAGCCAAAGTCTCCCTCCTGAAGTCCCTCTAGGATGGAGTGGAGGGAGTGCATCTTGAATCTTCGGTATATTAGATGCCTCTTGAGCCCTCTCAAGTTGAGGATTGCTCGCCACCCCCGAGGCCTTTGGAATCATAAACAACCCCCCCCATCCCTTCTGGTCTACTGGAACCGGCTGGATGGCATGAATGTCTAGCAGATGGTGAATCGCCAATTCCATGAGATCCCACTTTGAGTGGACCCTGGAGACAGGGAAGCACACAAACGCTCTGGGGGGGGGGAGGAAAAATTCCAGGGAGAGACCTAACTGTAAGGTTGTCAGGATCCAAGCATCCATCATGGTCTCTTCCCACTTCTGCCAGAATAGACCCGGAGGGCCCCCTATGGGATAAATGGCTTTGGCGTCACTTGTTGCATCTAAAAGGTCTGCTGAATCCCCTCTGACGCCCTCTGGCAGAAAAGGCCGGCCTATAGGCCTGAGAGGAGGATTGTTGGAAGAAGGGCCTACTTTGATGGGGAAAGCTTGCCCCAGGCTCCCCCTGTTTAAAGGAGGGCTTCCTGTAATAGGGTGGAGACCTGTAATCAAAATGCCTCCCCTGGGAGGGCAGGATTTTCCACTTGTCCCTGGTCTCCGTTAAAAAGGGGTCCAGAGCCTCCCCAAAAAACCCCTCTCTCCCTTAAAGGGAGCTGACGCCAGCTTCCATTTGTTCCTGGCATCCATCTGCCAATTTCTTAGCCAGAGAAGCCTACGTGCTGTTATGGATGAGGCCATGGCTCTGGACAAAAATTTGGCTGAGGTGAGAGAGAGTGGCATCAGCAGTCAATTGAGCTGCAGCAATTATCTTATTCAGGTCCTGATGCACCCTAAGGTCCTCAGGTAGAATTCTGCCCTGCAACTGCCTCAGCCACCTCAAAGCAGCTGTCCACTTCAGGAGGCAAGTGTGACCAAGAAGTGGTGAGTTCAGCACAACTCTGCAATTTTAATTAAGGGTCAGAAGAAAAAAGAAAAAAATGGTTGACACTTTAAAATTGCTACAAGCCCTGATGGATCAGCGACTTGTGAGACGAAGTGCTGGCTGCACCGTAATAACTCTGGTGGGCTCAAGCATCTCGCAGCTGCCACGGTGCTCTGGTGACTGGTCAAGGGGCCTGGATCAAATCCAGGTGGCTATCACCCCCACTAGGGACAATCCTAGAGCCAAGCTTCAGAATTGTCCCTAATCATTGGAAATGGCCGTTCAAGCCGAAAAGGGGCTGGTACACCTTGTGGGTGCTGTGGCTAACCAAACTAAGAAGAACGGCACGGGAGAGAGACCTAAAAAAGGCACTGACTCCCACCTCCAGCCCAGGGGCTCTCAGGGACACCTCCAACCACAATCCGACCAACAAATACCAAAAACACCCAGTCTACTAGCAAGGTTAAAAAAATTAATCAAAAGCTTTAAAAAATGCGAAAGGAAAAAAGGCGCAAAAATTAAAAAAAATGGCTAGCTGGCTAGCTGTTAAACCTGTGCTAAGATTTTTAATTAAAAAAACCTCTCTCCAGGGGGTGAATATTCTTCCACAATCCAAACAATTCAGAGCCCATTTAAGGGAGGTCTGAACACGCTGAGACCGAGTGAAGAACTGGGGACTGTTACCAGGGGTGGGGGGGAGGTGTCCTCAGTTTTTCAACTTGGTCTGCAGAGCTATGAGACAAGAGACTACCCATCCTGGATTCTCCCTTCGGCTCAGTGGAGAATCTGCTTTACAAATCATATTATAGCTTAGTGCAATGTGTGAGAATCCAACCATTATCTTGCACAATTTAAACAATAAGAAGAGTCAGTGGTTAACTAGAAAGGTTTTGTTTATAGATTCCTTTAAGAATCTAGTGTTGTGGACCAAGATTCTTATTTCGGAGTTTGTAGAATCAATGGTTTTTAAAGAGAAATTAGTAATCTACCACTTTCTCAATTCTCTCAAATATTCAATTTTATATTCATATGTTTAACGTTTCAAGCCACAAAGGTCAAATTCTTCTGGGCAAGAACCTGTTTTGTTGATCACACTTATCCTATGCAAAAAAGATACAATCTGTTATTTTCAAAGGAAGAGCTGGAGAATGTTTATGAGCTAAGTGCACAGTGATGTCCCAATGAAATAAGAAACTATCTTATTTCAAGTAACAACTGTATCAATGAAGTTCAAAATAGCCCTTCCTAAACGTCATATCCATAGATCAGGAATACTAGAACACCTCACAAATCCCTGCATCTTTACATCTGTTGGTAATTAGGAGAAAGCAAGATTTGGTTAGGAGGCTGGCCAAATATGACCAATTTGCCCAAAATTCATCACCAAAGATTTCAACAGGGTTCTCAGCTCCAGCCTGCTGAACTGCAGCTACGGAAGGGTGTCTGGTAATATCTCACCCATTACACCGCCCCTTTTAATCATCTTACCATTTACTAGAGTCTCCTTACACTGAGAGATAGGCAGGCTGCCAGTTTATTTCCTTGTGTTCCCTTATCTTTGCAAAACATGCTCCAGACTACTCATTAATGGACACTAATGTTAGCCCATCTGGAACCTAAAATGAAAGTTTTCTAATTCATAATAACGTATGTAGTAAAACATCTGATCCCAGTTGAAGGAATAAGAAGTTTTCTCAAGTAACTCAAATAATGTTGTAGAAACCTAACAGGAAGTATAGAGTTCATTTGTATGTTAAGTATAAACCAACTTGCCTTTTCTCTTTAAAATTTATGTTTTGAGGCATTTTAGATATTTGCAGAGAGATATGTCAGTTATATTATTCACTTTTTCCAGTTTTTCTCCCCAAATAGGTTACTGTTAATCATTTCACTCCTCTACATGAAGCAAACAAGCTTAACTAGTTCAGCTCTGAAGGTTATATAATTAAATACAAATAGTTAATAATGTTTAGTTTTAGTCATTTGTCACCTTAAAATTCTTCTACAGATAAACACAAATGGTATGAAGCTTTTAGTGAGAAAATATTGACTGACTGATACAGAACTACATAGCTTTTTGGCTTGGACAACTTCAGTTGTCTTCTTCACAAGCTGTTCTAGAGGGAGCCTTGAGTTTTAGGCACCAGTGGAGAAAGTATATATATAGGCTGTCTTGAAGTGGAGACAGAATCACCTAATTCTACAATCAAATTTATACTTGTTGGATTCAATTACACAGCTAAACATGACAGAAAGAGAAAACAGGTGTCTCTCAAATCTTTAACTAGTTTACTAAACCATATTAATTTCATTTGATGTGGTTATTGTTTACCAATCATTACAAATACCTAATAAACACTTAAGTCTGAAACTGGCAAATATATTAATCTTATATACAGACAGTACTGACCAGTCCTGGGACTGATGTTTACATTTTGTTAAATGCATTTAAAAGCATTCTTTTCAAGGAAGAGACTATGATTTGACAGAAGCTTCAGCAGAAAGGAGATGATTTTCATGGGTTTTTCATTGAATGTGCAATCCTATCTCTACACTACTATCTATTCCTATAGAACTTCTAGAGCAGATATTCAGAAACACAAGGGGGGATAAATATAAATTAAATTTTCTCTCATCCCTCCACTGGCAACAGCACAAGGAGAGATCTCTCCAAAATAGCTGCTCCTGCCAATAGAGTGTTAAGTAGAATCCAAGTCATGGGACAGTATTTATAGTCTTAACCAATGATATTTTCAAGAATCCACAGTAAATGCTTCCAAAAAACTTTCTATTGTAATGTTCATTCACAATCTTCATACTTAAAACAGCTCATTGTTAATACTTTGCATTTAAAATTCATGGTGTAAGAAACAAATGAAAGTAAGTAAATGTTTACCATTAAAAAGAAATGATTAAAAATCTAGCTGATAAAAGTATCTGGAGTTTTCCAATCACAAAACAGAAAGAGATAATTACCATATTGGGTTTAACTTACCAAACAAACAAACTTTGCTATCAAAGAAAACATGTGTCCATTAAAGGAGATTACAGAGCTCTCTACATGGGCAACGATTCAAGAACTACAGCAGTAGTCTGGCATGCTTGATTTACACTACTCTTACATTTCCAGGGCTGCTTCTAACTTTAGAGTACGTCAAACGTCAATATAAGTTTCTAAATATCAGATTCTATAAATAGCTTGTCATAAATTAAAAATAATCTAAGAACTAATATTAAACATATATAAATTGTCTTTCATTTCCTTAGCTTTTTTATAATTGTCTTATTTAGCATGCCATCACATACCTATAATAATTGAAGAACTTCATGGGTTTTTTTAAACCACTTATTGTTTGGGCTGACCATTTTTTCTTAGTTGTTAAAAGAACAAGACAGTAGCTATTCTTATTTCCAACATGATATATACATTATCTATCTATCTATCTATCTATCTATCTATCTATCTATCTATCTATCTATCATTTATTTATTTTAGAGGAAGACTCTCGTTATTCACAATCCATCTTTAATTAATCATGACAGTTGGGGTCTACATATCTCTTCAATAGATTTGTGCCTGTTCAATCCTTTCTCAATATTCATTTCTCACCAAAATGAATATTCCTCAGGTGTTTTTTTAAGTGGTGGAAAATGTAAGATTTAATAAACCAAGATGCACTCTAGCATGAAAGAAACACCAGAAGAAAAAGTGAGAACAATTATGATTGGTATGGGTCTCTCATAAGTCTCTAGTTTCACATTATTTTCTCTTTGAAAAATAAAATAACCAAATAATAAAAAACTAGTAAATTTTATGGTGATTAAAATGTGATGCTACAACTGCAAAATAGTGTAATAATTTTTAATTAAATACATGCTGAATTTCAGAAATAAAGAAGCCAGCTCATCTTTTTAAAAATAATTCAGTCTAGAGAGTCAGATGATGTTGGTATACAACAAATAAATACTGTATTATCTCTACAGTAATGTGTTTTGCAGCAATATTTCACTATCAAATTAAATATTGCACACTGTCCCAACACAAATATGCATTTAGCAAAGTTTGTATATATCAAACATTTGAATGAATGGTATCTATCAAAAGCAACATGAATAACAATGAGCAAGTTTTTCACTCCTACTGGAATTTCAAAAATAACACTGAATGCAACATAAGCTATTGCAAGATATTAGACTAAAAGTACTATATAGCTTAATTGTCTACACAATTTTACAGGCTTATAAACAAGGTTCACACTGACAGAAACTTAAACATTCAGATGCTTGATAAATAAAAAAATAGAAACAAAAATGTATATACCTTTCCTGTAATTAAAGTGTATGGAGAGAAAATGTCAACATTTGACACACTGCAACTCATTTTTGCTATACAAACAAGTCTTAGCACTCCAATAATATTTGGGGTGGTGGGGAGATGTTTTAAACAACACTGTTACCCTTCAAATAGTCAGACCCCAAAGCAATAGCAATAACAATTTATAATAGAAATAATTTAAAACTTAGTTGAGCTAGTAAGCTAACTTTATTTCATGAACAAATTAACATTTTTTTCTCCACTTTCATGTATGTTGTCTTTTTCTGCTTTTTCAGAACTTTGGACATGAATGTTACAATTCTTTTTCATGAGCCACTTCGTGTTATTTTATAAAAATATTTTTTAAAGAATTTCAATTGAGAAATGAAAAATTAGAAACAGCAGCTCTACCCACCCGTTACTAAATATGATGTGTAAACTCATTAATAATGTCTCTGTCAAAAATGGACAGCAAAAAAGGCCCTGTTGAATTCTTTTGATGTTTCTCAGCTACTGAATTAAATTTTGCTTTCATGGGGATTACAACTTATGTGTAAGAGGTAAATGCTGATAGAATCTTTACTGCTATTTACACTGGGGAGGTTTGCTATGCGTATTAGAAAGAAAAAAACCCTATTTGCAGAATGTCTCTTTTTAGATCAGGGATACGGTCTAGATCACGATATGAAATTCTTGAGCTTGGCATTCCCAAGTGCAAGTGAAGGTGAACAGCAGTGTGCATGCGAATGCTGCTACTAGCTCTCAGTCGAACAACTCCCTTCTACTGCTAGAAGCTAGAATGGTTCTAGAAGTTAGAATGGTTATACTTAGGATAAATAATCCTTATCATCGTTACTTCCAAGTTTACAATGTTGGACAAGAAAGCAAACTGTTGCTACTGATCATTTGCAATTCCCTGTTCTTCTTGGCTGATGTCCCAGCCCCCTTTGCAGTGAGTTTGCTGTGATCAATTCCTTTGGATTTCCCATTTATGGAAAAAGAAAAACGAATCGGAGCAATGGAGATACTGTTATATGAACAATTCCATCTTATGGCTGCTCCTCACACTGGTTTTATGACCAAAGACTGGAATAGGGAGTCAACCTACAGTTCATCTCCATCTGGTTTCCAATATAAAATAACTTGTATAAGTTAAATTTCAGATTGCAATTAAATCTCTCTCCCTCCTAAGGAGTCTACCTCCTTAGACTCTCTGAGTCTATGTTATTTACTAATGTGAGTCACAAAGTGTTCAAGATTGTTCTTGTTGCCTATGTAAAGAGCAAGAAGCATTTCCGTCGTGCATATTAGAAGCTAGAAACATGAAGTAAGGCATGCAAGCTAGTCCATACAGATGTGCAAAACAGTTTATGAATGGACAATTCCATATACAGAAATGTTGTATTCAACTGGTTTAAGTCAAAAATCAAAATTTTATACTTGGTCTAGACCAGTGGTTCTTAACCTTTTTGAAAGAATCACCCCTTGAGCCATTGAGGAAGTTGTCATCGCCCCCTTCCCCCAACATAATCACCCCCCTGCCACCTCTTAGCATCCCAAGGGGGCCAGCAGAGGGGCGCTAAGAGGCGGCAGGGGGTGGCGGCGCGCGCAGCACGTAACGTGCCACTGCTTCGCATTGGAGGCGCTCCGAGCAGTGCTAGTCAATGGGTGAACCTGCAGGGCGGCCGGCACCTCGGCGCCCGTTGCCTCTTAGCACCCTCTGCCAACCCCTTGGGGCGCTAAGAGCGGCAGGGGGCATTCGAGGTGCCGGCCCTGCAGGCTCACCCCATTGACTGTTGTACCGCACCTGAACCAGCGCCTGTCCATCCATCGACCCATCCAAAAGGTCTGTTTGCCTGCCTGCCTTCCTGCCTATCTACCTACCTACCTGTCTTTTTGTCTACCTACCTACCTATCTACCAATATAGATCTCTCTCTCTCTCCCAATATATCTCGCTCCATCGCCCCCATATCGCCCCCCTTCCGCTCCATCGCCCCCACATCACCCCTTTTCGTTTCATTGCCCCCCTGAAAAACAGAATCGCCCCTTGGGGGGGCAATATCTCCCAGGTTAAGAACCACTGGTCTAGACAGAGAATAAAATTTCATTTCAAATACAGGCCAAAAAAACATAGTTGCTTCAGAAAGAAGTGTTTTGGGGAAGGGTGAATAAAAGTGAGAAAAGCCAAAGACAGCAATGGAGATTGTGGATATGGGGAAGCAGCAACATAATGTTTTGGGAAGATCAGAAGACTAGTGGGATTATGGTATGCTGAAATTGTGGTGGCTGAGGAATAGAGAAAATGCAGATAAGCTCAGAGGCGTGCAAGGCAGTGAGAAATGTCACACTGGAACATCAGGAGCTGGGAACAAGGGCTATTTCAATCTAAGAATCAGTAACATTAATTCACTATCTAAGTGAATATGATTGCCAAAGCATCTTACCATTTTTGAAGAAAATTTTAATAAATAACAATCCTTTCCAGATATACCATTCAGATATACTGAGACGTTTTTGTATGTGTGCCTTCATGTCAGTATTAACTCCTGACTACTTCTTGGACTAATCCCTGAAGTTTTCTTGGCAATTTTCAGAACTGGTTTGCCATTGCCTTCTTCCCAAGGATAAGAATGAATGACAGTCCCAAGGTCATCCAGCTGGCTTTGAGCTTAAGGCAAGACTAGAACTCACAGTCTCCTGGTTTCTATCTGATGTTTAACCACTATATCAAAGCAGCTCATATTGGGATTTCTGCTTGTAGAATTTCTAGCTAACAGGGATTATTGCCCCTTTACAGCTACTGGTACTATATTGCACTTTGAAAGTGAAATGAACTATCAAACCTCCCCCATATGTACAACTATTGAACTATGCATTAAGAAGCAGCCACATTAAGACACAAAAGCTCCTTTTTCTCATTTAGCAAGAATAGCAGTAACCATTTCTGTACTTTTTACCACTTGGAAAAATTCGATTTTATTATTCTTATGATAATTTCTAAAAGCAAATTATTTCTTCTAAAACCTAGTAAATGGAACAAAAATTACAGAATTAGTATTAATTCTATTTTTCAATGGGGGAAAAATCATTCTTTAGCTCCTGAGAATGTTTAGGAATCCCAGTGACCATATGCATGGAACTTTTGTTTATTTTCTGATTTTCCAGTCATTCTTATATTCTGAGATAATATGTGTAAAATACCATCTAATTCAACAACTACATTTGTTATCAGCAAAACTGCTTAATTTTCACATGAAATACTTTTAATTGTTCCTTATGGCATGGTGTTGGGATGGAGAAAAAAAACAATTTTTTAGATTTGCCCTTTAAAAGCCAGTATCTATCATAACACAAGTACTATAGTATATACTATAAGCAGTTTAACAACATCTAACATTTGTTTAGAGTAGGTTGACAGGTTAAGAGAACATCATAATGGTTTCTTCACACCCTAGGGCAATGACTATATTTCAGTTTTCAGCCTAATCTTTGCCTTTCTATCATTTGCCCATTATAGGGTATTATTAACCATGGCCAAACATTTCATGAGTATAAAAGTAGTTCTCAACTTACAACAATTTATTTAGTGACTCTTCAAAGTTACAACAGCACTGAAAAAAGGGACATGATCATTTTTCACAGTTACAACCTTTGCAGCATCCCCATGGTCATGTGATCAAAATGCAGATGCTGGTTAACTGGCTCGTATTTATGATGGTTGCTGTGTCCTGAGATCATGGGATCCCTTTTATGATTTGAAGCCAATGGGGAAGCCAGATTCACTTAACAATCGGGTTACTAACTATACAATTGCAGCGATTCACTTAAAAATTTGTGACAAAATTTGTCACTATGACAAGAAAGGTCATAAAATGGCAAAACTCACTTAACAAATGTCTCGCTTAGCAACTCAATTGTGGTCTTAAGTCAAGGACTACCTGTATTTTAAACACCATAAACATTTCTAAAGATGTACACCAGTGGTGAGATTCAATTTTTTTTACTACTGGTTCTGTGGGCGTGGCATGGCGGGCATGGCAGGGAAAGGATACTGTAAAATCTCCATTTCCTCCCCACTCCTGGGGGAAGGTTACTGCAAAATCCCATTCCCTCCCCATCCCACTAACCTGCTTTCCAGCTCTGTTCTCCTGTGCAGGACAACAAAAAAATGCCCAGCCGATCAGCTGAGACTCAGGAGGCAGAGAATAGATGGGAGTGGGGCCAGTCAGAGGTGGTATTTGCCGGCTCTCCGAACTACTCAAAATTTCCACTACTGGTTCTCCAGAACTGGTCAGAACCTGCTGAATACCACTCTGGTGTACACAAAACTGAAGTGTATTTTGTTTTGAACATAAAATTTATCATATTCTCAAAATTCTGCTGAACCTTTCCACTTTGAACACTATTTAGCAGAAGCAAAAGCTGGAATATTTTTGTTTTTCCACATTTTGGTCAACAACAACACTTGAAGGAATTTTGTGGGGCAAACAGAGAAAGGTTGGTGTAAATTTCCCCCTCACTTCTTCCTTCCCAGCAGCTCCCCACATAATATGTCCTACCAAACACATCCATTTTTGCAGAGCCTTCTCTATTTTTCCACTGTTTCACAACCCCAATACATTTTGAACATCTTTGCACCATCTCTAGAGCAAACAGACCCCCTTTAATTTCATATCTTGGCTTAATCATATGTTTCAGTTTAAACAGCTCGTTTAACCATGATACAATTTTTTTTATCATAAACTTTAGGACACTTGTTGAATCTGAAGAGTTATTCATATTATTAATGCAATCTATGTAATAATGTAACAAAGCTAAGTCTTACAGTTGGTAAAAATCAAGCTTCCTAAATCAATGCTGTTCTGAGCACTAAGGTATCATTAGCTAGGAATACATTTATTAAATTTGTATGTCACCCATCTCTGTACCTATTCTGGGCGGCTGCACTAAACCATGTAATTTGAATTGAGTTGAATCTAGATTTGAAGGGTTATTTGTTGTTCAGTTGGTTTACAAAACTTGTAAAATTTCCACAACAATCCTGTGCAAGAAACAGGGGGTGCTGCCACAACTGTGAAAACATTTATCAGAAAACTGCTGCAAAATCTAAACAAGAACATACTGTTGCACATTTGTGTCCTGCCTACAGGCAATTAATTGGTCTCTGTAAGAAAAGAATGAAGGACCAGATCGGGTTTTTTAAAAAAAATCTAGAACAGCTTTTCTTATATTCCTAACTTAGGAGATGCATGTTAAACAATTGCTCTAATCATTTCCCGTCCATTGCTTAGCTATTAGATCAGCTTTTCCCTAACTGGTGCTTTCTGGATGCACTGGATTGCAACTCCATCATGCCCAGCCAATATACTGAAATCCAAAATATCCCTTGCTATGCCTTCTTTTCCTCAGTCAAGATAATGCGATACCCTATTTTTAAAGAGGGGGGCTGTGGGTACCAAAATCCAGTACAGATTTTTACCATTTCTGTTGTTAAAAATCTTTCATGCCCAAGCTAAACTGGAAAGACAGTAGGGACGGGAGTGGGAAGAGAGGATTTTTTTTAACATGGTAAGTTTTACTTTCAATTAAAAGCAGCCAGAAAAAAAAAGGCAGGGAGGAGGACTCCAGGGGTCTTCTAGGCCAGGCAATCAGCGAGGCAAGGCTACTCCCATAAAGGAGATTAAAGTCGAGGACGGAGGGTGCGCCAACCAGGCGAGAAAGGGGCCTGAGGGTCTCCACCTAAGGAGCTGAAGAAGATGGGGAGGTTGGGGGTGGGAAGGAAGCAACTTTTGAGGAGAGGAAAAAAGAAGAAAGGAAGGAAGGAAGGAAAAAAGGAAGGAAAAGGAAGGGGAAGGAAGGAAAAACTTTTGAGTAGGAGAAGAAAGGAAGGAAAGGAAGGAAGGAAGGAAGGAAGGAAGGAAGCAACTTTTTTGAGTAGGAGAGGGAAGGAAAGGAAGGAAGGAAGGAAGGAAGGAAGGAAGGAAGGAAGGAAAACTTTTGACTGGAGGAAGGAACTTTTGACTGGAGAAGGAAGAAGAAAGCAAGCAAGTTTTTTGACTGGAAGGAAGGAAGGAAGGAAGGAAGGAAGGAAGTTTTTTGACTGGAGGGAGGGAAGGAATAAAGGGAAGAAGAAAGAAAGCAAGTTTTTTGACAGGAAGGAAGGGAGGAAAGAACTTTTTTGACTGGAGGGAAGGAAAGAAAGGAAGGAACTTTTTTGACTGGAGGGAAGGAAAGAAGGAAGGACCCTCTCCCACCCCCGCCCTCCATTCCAATTCCTTTTCTCTACCTGCTGCAGATCCGTGAAGAAAATCTCCCTCTCCGCCGCGTTGGACGCCATTGCTATTGGGTCTGGGCTTCGCACCTGGACACCGCCGCCGGGGAGGCGGGTCTGGACCAGGACCGGGGGAGGGGGGGAGAGGAGGAGGAGAGCGGCTCTGGCTCGCACCCTCGGGCGGCCGGAGGAACAGAGAGCCAGGTGTATGTGTGTGTTGTGTGTGTGTGTGTGTGTGTTTGGTGGGGGTGTTAACCCCCTGGACTCAGATTCCCATGAGGGAAAGGGGGGAGCTTCACGTCGGGACGGGCGTCGCGCTCGCTCCCGCCCACCGCCCGCGCGGCCCTCCCGTTTTTCTCCTCCCGCCCACTACGCGCCCGACTCCTCCTCCTCCCCAGCTTTGGGCGCCGCCGCTCCTTGTCGCGCCCTTTGGTTGTCACCCTGCCGCAAAAGCAGCAGTGCTTTGCGGCTCCTTGGATCAGGTGACTGCCCGAGGGTGGGTGGGGGCTAAAGAGGAGGACGCGAATCTTTCTGTAGGCTGGGGAAAATCCTGGCGTCTTCCCTTTTATCGGGAAAAATCGGGCGAAGAGGCAGTGATTTCCCCTCCCCCCCTTTCTCTTTTAAATCACAACCCGTAGACATTTATTTTCTCTTTTTCCCCATCATTAGGCAGTAAAAGGGGATTGTGCCATGTTAGAAGTCTTGTTAGGCATCTAAGTAAAATCTCAAACCTATCAGACGCCAGCCTAGAATATGCTGTGTCTCTTTGCTGCCATGTAATAGTTATCCAGAGTTTTAGATATGTTAAGCCAAGTTAATATGAACAGTAGCGAAGTACTGCTTTAAAGGTTTAAAAAAAGTGTATTTATTCATCAAATTTGTATATCTGCCCATCTCACTAAAAGTAACTGGGCAGCACACAACAATCATAAAAGAAAAAAAAAAGAAACCAGAGGTATAAAAACAACAGATGCAACAGCTATTGAAACAAATCTATACTAAGAAATAAATATTATAAAGACAATGTGCCAGTTTGGCGTAGTGGTTATAGTGTTCACCTAGAGAGAAGAGGATGAGTTCTAATCCTGATTTAGGCATGAAAGTCAGCTGGGTGACTTTGGACCAGTCACACTCTAGCCCAATTCACATCAAAGGGATGTGAGGGAAATAGGAACGGACATTGCATGTGTTCACTGCCTTGAGTTATTTGTAGAATAGAATAAAAACTTTTGTCACTTTAAATGTACACTAATCAGCACATTCAAATGAAATTTCATTGCATTCAGCTCTCAGAAGAAAACCATTATGCATATACCCACATACCCACACATGACACAAAGAAATATCACAGTCTAATTTGAATTTGTGTGTGTGTGTGTATATGTATGTATGTATGTATACACACATACACACATGTATATACACACACACAGGAAAAAAAAATCCTGCGGATGGCATAAGGAACAAAGCTGTTAAACCTCCCAGAGGGGAGCAACAGAAACAGACCGTGAAGTGGGTGTGTGGAGTCTCTAACAATGCTTTGAGCTCTAAGCGCATAGCGCTTATAAGCAGTGTCCTGATTAATGGGAAATGAGGTTCTTACAATCTCCTCAGTCGTCCTTACAACTCCATATGGACCTTCTATCTGAGGCACTGTGCCACCAAACCAAACAGTGAGCAGTTTGTTAAAACGCTCTCAATCGTGCCTCTGTAAAAAGTGGCCAGGAGACAAGGAGAAAGATGTGCTCTCCTCATCTGATCCAGAAAATGCAAATGCTGGCTTGCATACTTCATTAAAGGTAACGTACGAAGAGATCAAGTCAAGATTGTTAGTTATCTGTACCTCCAGATACTTAATGCTATAAAAAAATAATAAAGGCAGAATATAAATAAATTGAAAACTAAAGGCTTATGTGCTTGTTCATTATTGCCCACTGCTATTAGATTAGCTTACAAAAGTATACCATGGGTTGCTCCATACAACAATTTGCTCCTGACCTGTAAAATGTCCAAAAGAAGAGCATGAGTCCAATCCTGCTGAGTGCAGAAAGTATCCCAGGCACATGGCTGTCTAGTTCCTAGCTGAACATGTCCACGGAAGAAGAACCATCTACATCTCTGGGTAATTGATTCAACTGTCAAACTCCTCTTAGTTTTGCCTAACAATGTTATGTCTAACATTCAATCAGAATCTATGTTCATTAACTGAATTATTTTATGCCCTGTACCCTTGATGTGGGAGACATTCTTCCCATAATTTGGAAATTATATTTCTATTGATGGCAGCTTAAAATGTTATTAGTTTTGTATCTACATCCCACTGTTGACTCATACTCAAGTTTGCAGTCAACTACTACTGTATTGCAATATCTTTTTCACATGGACTAACCCTAAACCAAGTATGATTGGCTGACTATATGCCATCTCTGCATCTCCCCACTATCTTATCTGTTTGTTTATTGTTTCTAAATTCTATGCTCTACGGTAATAAAAAGTTAACTTCAGACCCAACAATCAAGTAAGCAATACCCCAATCAAGAATCTGCCAAAGCGACATCAGTAAACAGCCCAACCGAAGAATCTCTTAAGACCATCCCCACCCACACAGGCAGGCAAGACACCGGAATATAAACTGACAGCAAACAGGACTCCTTGATAGCACCGACGATGTTACCTAGTTAGGGTAATGAAATGTCTGCAAGAAAACAAGCAAGCTCAGAGAGCACCAAGGACCCCTTGTTTCTAAATTGCTTAAATAGATCAATCAAAATAGATCAATCAGAATAGAGCTGGAAGGGATCTTGGAAGTCTTTTAGTCCAGCACCCTGTTCAAGCAGGAGATCCTATACCATTTCAGACAAGTCTCTTCTTAAAAATCTCCAGTGATTAAGCACCCACAATGACTGATCCAGAAACTAGAAATAGTTCCAGAAGACCTGTAAAGTCATTATTTCTTTTTCTTTTTTAAAAAAAGGTAAATCTTTTTGCTTTTAGAGAACAGTTTCCATTCCAGGAAAATTCTAGCTCCTGTAAATATTATTCTATATTTCCAATAAAAGTGAGCTGCAGTCAGAATTCATGACTAATTCATGATCCTCTTTAGAGTGATTTTTCACCCTAACATTGAACATTATTAAGGACACAGCAGGGGTGGGATTCTGTCCGTTCAGACTGGTTCTATAGACCTGGTTGTTATGATTCTGTGCAGTTTGGACAACCGGCAAATCGTGCCTCTGGCTGGACCTGCCCCTCTCTGCCTGTCCCTTCCCTCCCTGCCCTTATCGCGCATGCGCAACATTGTGCGCATGTTGGACATCCTGACTGCGTTCTTTCCTGCCCAGTCACTCCTTAAGGTATTTTCCACCTCCCTACCATCCTATGATCAGCTGTGCCAGCATTCCCCTCGCTTGCTTACTGCTTCACCCAGGAGGCTTCCCTGAGGCCCAGGAAGGCAAAAAATGGAGTGGGTGCAGCACCTCCCTGCCCTCCTCCATTTTTTGCCCTCCTGGGAGCAAAAACGCCCCCCAGAGGCTTCCCTGAGGCCCAGAAGGCCCAAAAAATGAGGGGAAGGGGTGCTGCAAAAAAGCAGAAGCTATGCCCACCCAGTCACATGGCTACACCCACCTAGCCATGCCCACCTAGCCACGCCCACAGAACCGGTTGTTACAAAATTTGAATCCTACCCCTGGCCATTTGCAATCAACCATTTTAGGGATGTTGTTAATCTAATTTGAAATTAAAGAGTCTATTACCATCTGCAAGGGAAAAATAAACACTAAGTACAGGTTGTATTTCTTCTTAAAAAAGAAATAATTAACATTATTGGGAACTTTGCTGCATCTGTTAGCATATCCAGCCTTACTGAATAAGCCCAATAATCATGTTATTTTATCACGAAAAAAACAAAATTTCAAATTCTATCAAATGGTTTGTTAGCCTAAAGAGCACTTTCTAGGAACAAAGACCTTTCTAAAATGCAATGAGTCATAGAGCAACTTAACCTAGTTTACAAACTAAAACAATAAGTCCAAGTTTACATCAGGCTATAATCTTGAAGGTGTGTCCCACTGAACTCAGTGAGATTTTATTGTGAATGAACTTCCTTCGGACTTGACTGCATAAATATTTGTTTTAGTCTGTTTGCCAAAGATAAAGGTTATCAAAATTCTGTAAAGATAATTTACATCTATTTTGGAAAATGAACTGATTCAGATTTAATAGTCCAATAAAAATGGCTTATTGGAACAAAATCTAATATACCATACATTCTTCATCATGTTTGCAGCTCTCTCATGCAAAGCTTCTGGGACTTTTTAAATAGTCTGTGTTCAGATTTGGAATCCCACTAAAAACCATGGTATTAAATTTTTTTGTAGCCAGAGACTAAATCCCACTTCAAACATAATCACAAACTTAAATTTTGCATTCACCTATGCAAAATAAATAATTTGTGGATCCACTCATTTTGTTAAACCATATAGTGGTTTGATTTGATTCCTTTGATGGATATAAATCCATCTGTGAGTTATCCAATACATCAAGGCTGAAGCAAACCTCTGTTGAAGCCAGACCATAGTTGTCCCTGTGTTATGAGAACCTAGACAGCAGTTCTTTTTTCTTGAGCCATTATTTCTGGTTTGGAATCGACTTGCAAGTATTGCATAGTTGTACTATTAATTTTTGAATTTGGTTATTATTTTTTTAAATCATGAACACAGTAACAATAGTAATTAATAGGTACAGCTGATAAAACAATTTATAACAAGGATTTTGTTCCATTAAAATTCCTTAGCTAGATTGTCCAAAGCTAAGACGGTAGGTGTTAAGATGAGCCTACCTAGATAAGTCCTCCCTGTTTCCCTATCAATAGGCATGATGCCTTCACTACAATTAGGATATGGAGAAGAATTTGCCCTGCCTCTTTTTTCAAGGCTAAGGTAAGGTGGCCTTGTAAGGGTGAATTTGAAGCTAATGCAACTGTTGCATAATGTGTGCAACAGGCCAGGAGATAGAAGTCTTCTAAAGATCTGAGTAAATTTATTTGTTTCAGTTTATCTCAGGGTCTGTGCTTTGGAATATACACGTACAAGTAGACAGAACATGCCCTTTCTGAACTAACATAATACAAAGGGAATTTAATTTATTAATTAATACTTTTCATCTTTCAACCAAATTTGGCTGAGAAAGGTGATTCTGGGTTTTATCAGGGATGCTTCACAAGAGGATGTGCTTATTATCCAAAAACAAGAATGTCTGACTATGATCATATAAAATTGGCTTACTAAAACCTGGGGATTTTGAACTAAGTACTGTAGTTTGGTTAGAATTCCTTTTTCCCTATGTTGTGGGCAGATTCTTTTTGTTAGCGCAATACAGATTATTTTCTTAAGGAAGCAGACAAAGAAGGTCTAACATGGTAGGAAATCTCATGACTTGGTAAATACAGAAAATATTACTTTCCCATACTGTAGGAAAATAAAGGCTTCAAAAGGTGGCAAAAAGGGAAAAAGAGCATGCTATAACATTTATCGAGAGAAGAAGAACTTTTAAAGTTTACCTTTAAATAATTTAAGTGTTTGTTCTTCCTTGATACTCCCCAATTCCAGAGATTCCCTTCTGCAGCTTTCACTCCCATGGCTTTTTTGGAAGCTGACAGAATTATAGAGCCTGAATTTTTTAAGCCCGTGGTTTGAGCATGCTCACTAGGTTTGGAAAACAGGGTGGAGAGTATTGACTCAGTACCATATTTTTTCCACTGATATTTAGAACTTCTTCATTTAACCTCATTTGAGGCAAGTGTGAGACAACTGACAAGATGGATTTTTTTTAAGGAGCAAACCCTTCCCCCAAGGTTATTTTCTGTACAAATAACATTTTGCTAACTTTCCAAAAGAGTTGCTTTTTTCAAAACTATTGCTTAATGAATTTTTAGGGAAAATACTAATCTAATGAACTTTTAAGAGAAGCACACACTAAACATGGATTGCTAAAAAAAAATCATAGGTTCTGTTCTACGAACACACTTTTCTCTTTAGATAGTTTGGAAGAAATGGATTGAAGAAGAAGGATGAAAACAAAGAGTTGGCATCTGGAGCTATAATTCAAATCAAGAGAACAACTCTGTATTAAAAAAAAGAGGGAGGAAGGGAGGGAGGGAGAACGTGTTTTGAAAAGGAGACAGTGGGCAATATTCTGGCAGACCTAACTGAATTAGTGGAAATTTGGCATTCAAATCAGTTTAACCAGAAAACTCTCATAGGCTGGAACATAACAGTAGCCCAAGGGAAACTTGTTTTGGTGAGGCAGAGGACAGAATGGATGGCACAACATCTGCAAAAACCTTAGCATTCAGCATGTAACAGAAAGTGTGTTTTGAATTATGTGCAATAAATACAACGTTGGTTCAGGCTTTTTGCCGAATCCTTTTAGCTTTGCTGGCTTCATTTTGGGATGGAATTTCTTCCTGAGCTTATTCTCCTCTATAAATGTATTGTTTACACAAGTGGGATCCTGCCAAAAAACAACAACCCCGAATTATGGGTAATAGGAAGGGTGTGAGAAAACTTCCCTCCATAATTGCCTCAGTGACAGAAAAAAAGCTGGATGAACTCAATCCTCTTCCAGTATTGAAGTCATCAACAAGACTGGACTCAGAATGTACATTGTGTTAAGATCCCCAATAAGGCACTTTGTTCACATCTGCCCCACCAGACTTACTTTGGAGACTACATCTTGATGATCTTACTCCGGATGGAAATTTGGCCTTGGTTTTTGAGCACTAAAATCACATTTTGTCTGAATACAAATCTCTACGTTTCCCCCTCCTAGCTTATTACTAAGTCAGCATGAAGCTTTTCAGGATTCCCAATCAGCAACTTAGCCACAGTCTCTGCTAATACGTTACTGGAAGAAATGTCCATCTGGGTCCTGTTCCAAGTGGGGAGAAACACACTGGAAACATGGAGGCTGCTTGGAAGGATGATTTAATGGTGAAGTAGAACCACCAAGCACGTGTGATTCTGGGTAGCTGACCACATGGAGTGGAGAGTGAGTGTTATTTATACCCTCTCTTGGGCTTTGACCTTGATCTTCCTGTTCCTGTGGCAATGGCATGTATCCTATTGGTTGCAGACTCCGATGTGGTGTCATGTTTGTCTGAATCAAGTTTGGTGGAACCTTGCTAGGTTATGTAATGAAGGGCAATTCCTATTGTGGCTGAATAGATTTGCTCTGAAGGATAATCCCATCATCCTGGAGCTGAAGGTCTTTTGTCTTGTAGATACACTGGCACCAAAATATCTGCCGAGGGCAGGGAGCTGCAGGGAGCTGCTTTGTCTTTAAAAATATGTTTCTCCTTTTCTCATCCAGAGAAATATAATATTCTGCCTTTTTAATATTTCCTAAAATATTTCATTCCTCTAAGAGGAGTGGGTGTTAACTTTCTTCACTGGAAAGCAGCAGGTTGAGAAAAGCTATCCTGTGGGCCATGCCAATGTGGGGAAGCAAATACAGCAAAATTACATCTGAAAACACTTCAGATAAAAGGACATTGACAAATAATGTGGGAAATGTCTCACATCAGGAAAACTTAACAATCTTGTGAAGATCCCCTTTTGTCGAGGGTAAGGAAGATAACTTTGCCAGATTCAACAGGGGGTGAAACATTTTAAGTTAGTGGGTGGTATTCTATCAGTTCGGCCCGGTTCAGATGAACTGGTAGTAAAAAATGCTACCGTTCAGCCAAACCAGTAGTAAAAAAACAGCTACCGGTTTGGCCGAAACAGTATTTCTTTTTTTTCTCCTCCTGACGACCAGCCATTCCAATGATCAGCTGTGCTGGGATCCCCCTCACTGTCTTACTGCTTCGCCCAGGAAGCTTTCCTGAGGCCCAGGAGGCAAAAAGGGGCATGGGGAGGGGTGCTGCGTGGCCCAGTGCTCCATTTTTTGCCTTCTGGGCCTCATGGAAGCTTCCTGGGAGCAAAAATGGGCCTTCCTTGAAGCCCAGGAGGCAAAAATACGGAGCGTGGGGTGCTGCAAAAAAAGAGAAGAAGACGCACCTACCCAGTCACATGGCCATGCCCACCTAGCCACTCCCACCTGGCCATGCCCACAGAACTGGTAGCAAAAATATTTGCATCCTACCCCTGTTTTAAATTCATAATAGACAGATAACAGTTAAAAGTAGCTCAGATAGACACCTTCCTAACTCAGTGGAACCTCTCAAGGGGGAGGCCTACAAAATTGGGTTACTGTAACCAATCTCAATTTAAAAAATTGTTGTAGCTTGTGGAGTTTATTTTTTTGGTCTGGTCCACCTAATGGGACCGACAACTTTATCAACATTACAGCATTATTATAAAATGTTATTAAACACAATGCCTTGTTATATAAATTTTGCAGAAGATTAAACTTCCCGCTTTGGGCCGCCATGATTTGATAAATGGCTACCACTGACTGGTATCTCCTGGGTTCATCTACTGATGTCTCATTTGGCTCAGACAGAAATATCAGTAAATTTGGCAGAGGTGTCTGTAAAAGCGGTAAAAATGTTCAGGTGAGAGAAATTATTGCACAATCAACACCCATCCCATTTAATGTGTTATATCCATCACATGCACAATAAGGTTTTGATTATGTGACTGCATTTGCCATCTTGACTTGTTTGACACCCCTATGGATGCCCCTGAAGCCTGAACCATGCAGAGGCACAATCTGGCATTCAGGATTTCCCTCCCACCCACTTCACCTATGCCCAAATACCTGCCTCTGCTAAGGGCCTTGTATATTTTCCCTGAGAATGGAGTGAGAGAATTGATCACTTTTTAAAATAGTTTTAAAATAGTGTTTGTAGATGTGAATTGTGTACTTGTAAAATCTTCATAAGAAATTAAATCATCCCCTATCTAATAGCACCTCACTGTGGGTTGCAATTGATAAAAGCCAGGAATGCCTTAGTGCAGGGTGTCAAACTCGCGTCGTCACAGTGGCGTCACATGACGTATCGGGACTTTCCCCAGTGGTGGGATTCAAATTTTTTTACTACTGGTTCTGTGGGCGTGGCTTGGTGGGCATGGCAGGGGAAGGATACTGTAAAATCTCTAGTCAGAGGTGGTATTTGCTGGTTCTCCAAACTAGTCAAAATTTCCACTACCGGTTCTCCAGGACTGGTCAGAACCTGCTGAATACCACCTCTGTTTCCCCCCACCTTCGTTAAACCGGGTGGGGGCAGGGCCAGCATGTGAAGCATCCGGCCTGCGGGCTGAGTTTGACACCCCTGCCTTAGTGGCTTGGCAACTTAGAGAAAGCACAACTTCCAATGGTAGAGACTATCTGTAACTCAGGACTGAACTCGTGTCTTTGGTGACATGAAAGGTCACAAGCAGGCTTCTAACTTCCCCTGGGAAATGGGAACTTTTGCTGCACTTTTCAATTTTGGAATAACTGAATAAATAAGAGAATATTCCTACTTGCACAACTGATAGGAATGTAGTAGTAATTTAGTATTGCATATTTAATAATTTGTAGTAATTGTTATGGAAATACCTTCCCCATATCGCACATGCAGTGTTACCTATCAGAGAGAAATAAGGCCTTGAAATAATGCCTTACTTGAGTTATTTCTGACACACTTCTGATGTTAGCAAGTCTAGATACACCACTGAATTTGATCTGAAATACAGTGGATTCCCATTCTGTATGATAGTTCCCATGTATTGGTTTCTCTGATGATGCCAAGCCTCATAAAGCTAGGCAAGCTAATTAGCACAAATGGTTTCAGATTGGCTGGAATTATTTTAACCTTTCCTTTTGGCAGATGGCTCTTGTCACTGGAATTTCTTAATTAACCAAATGCAGATTATGTTTATTTTCTATTTTTCATTTGGCTTCTTCTAGGTGAAACCATGAATGTCCTAAACTGATGCTTGGAATTGGTAAAGTGCCACAAGAGGACAAAGCTACTTAAATTTCAATCTTGCCAAGGCATATACTCTTGGTTAAGTGGTTTATCAAAGAACGAGCATACTGTAAGCAGGAAATTGCACCTGAAATGGACTCAGCCTCATTGCCAGCTCCCACCCCTGAACCCAGAACTATCCGTAGTCTGACTGTCTATGTGTTTGTCTATGTGTCTGCCTGTCAATCTACCTACATACCTATCATCTATCTATCAGAATTAGAATTAGAATTCTTTATTGGCCATGTGTGATTAGACACACAAGGATTTTATCTCCGGTTGATCTCTATCTCTCTATGTCTCTGTCCCTATCTCTATCTATACCTAGATCTATATCTAATTTGTCTTGCTAATATCTGTCTGTCTGTCTGTCTGTCTGTCTATTTATCTGTCTATCATCTATCTATCCATCATCTATCTACCCATCTATCTACCCATCTATCTACCCATCTATCTACCCATCTATCCATCTATCATCTATCCTTCCTTTCTGCCTATCTACCTAGCCAGCCAGTCAGTAGCCTTCCCTGGCTGCCTGCCTCCCTGCCTCCCTGCCTCTACTATCTACCTATCTACCTATCATCTAACTATTCATCTATCTACTTATCTATCTATTATCTGTTTTCTGTCAAATTTATCTTACTCCTGGGTAACTCTGGGCAGCTTACAATATTAAAACTGTAATCAGTTCAAAGTACCCTGAAGCAAGCCTACAACTTTATAATACTTACAATTCTTTCTTCTTATGGGATTTAGGGGGAGGCATAACAGCTCATAACACATTTTGCTGATGTTCAAGTAGCACCACATTTTTGGAGAGAGGTAATTTGTCAAGAAATCTTTGTTGTAATATAGGAATTGGCTCTCAATTTGTCTTCTTGTTGGCCAAGCTAAAAAGCTGTTTTGAAGTCCAAAACATCTGGCAGGCATTGAGTAGCTTATCTCTCTCTTAATACTAACTGTAGTGCATTATTTGAATATATAGGTAGACAAGTCACAGCTGCATGAAATATGCTTATGGAACTTCTGATCAGCAACCAAGAGGAAAAGAGATTTCTAATTTCCTTCAGTTAAAGCAGCAGGAAACCAGCAATCTGGCAACTTATTTGTGTAAGGTTCTGGGCTCATAGAATCCAGGGCTGTTTTCAAATTACTCCTTGTTAATTCCAGGGCAGTTTTATATGAACTATAAAAAAAGGAGAGGGGTATAGAGGACAGTAGTGGAGAAAAACCAGCTTTCAGAAAGTTTAATGTTTGGTTTTATTTGTCAGATGGCTGGGCCTGTGAGTAAAAACAGTATACCTCCCATGATCTTCCGCAGACTGCTTTTGTTATTACTAGAGGGAGCAGGGGAATCTAGGTGAGCATTACTGAAAGGATAAGCAACTGCACAACCTCTATTTTCAACAACTCTGATGAAGACAAAACATGTCTTATTTCTAATGGCAGTAGGTAATGAGCAGACTGTGCTTGGATAGTTTCCCCATCCATTTACTTCCATCAGCTCTAATCCATAACTGTAAGAGTACATATAGTGTGTGATACTGAAACTGAATGTGATTTCAAAGCAAATTACACAGGCTGACCCAACACATGCTTGTAACAATATTAGGTCATTAATTTTTGGATTGCTAATTTAAATAAAAAGGATATTACCAAAACTTAGTTGCACTTAAGTAAAAACATAAAAAGTTATATTTACTAATTAGGATTCTGGAAGAAAAATCTTTGGGCTTCACATAATATAGAATAGAACTTCAATTGCATATACTACAAAGGCAGACATTGCTTCAGATTGTTTTGGCCTTTCTTAAATGGGAAAATTAGATAAATGGTACTGAGAAGGTGTTCAGATTTTAAATTTGGGAATCTTCCTTCTAATACGGAATTACTGAAATTGAATTGCTCCATCTAGTGGTCAGTGGATACATATGTTCCTTTAACTAAAAGTCCAAAAGGACATTGAAATAATATAGAGCCGAAATGAAGAAATAATAATGAATTTTGTGGCAACTTTACTAAATATATTTACATCTTATTTACTCAATAGTAGAACAACAATTTTAAAGAGCCCTTTAACTCAGGACAATGTACATAAAATGAAGTAAATTGGAAGATTATGACGTAATAAGTTGTTGGTCTGAAACACACTACAAGTGGTCCTCAACTTACGACCACAATTGATCCCAAAATTTCTGTTGCTAAGCAAAACAGTTGTTAAATATGAGTCCTTCCCTATTTTATGGTCTTTCTTACCAAGTTGTTAAGTGAATCACTGCAGTTGTTAAGTTAGTAACATGGTTGTTAAGTGAATCTAACTTCCTCGTTGACTTTGTGGAGGAAAATAAGGGAAAAAATTTCTGCCTACCAGCATCCATCGGTATTCAATTGGCTAGTGTCCTGTCAGTGTGTGAGAGAGTTGAGACCTGTTTGGAAACTGAAACTTGGAAACGGAAACAGTATTTCCTGAGTGAGCTAGAAGGAGACAGCAAGGAGCCTGGGTGTGGCTTAGCTCAACTGTTCTGTACTAAAGCTGCTTGATGCTGTGAAACTGAAACTGAAACTCCTCTGCTTGTGTTTTGCATTTGGAACATACTCAGGTGGGGAGTTGAACTCCTTAGCATCAGAGCATGTTAATAATAATATACGAAATACTAATGCTCTGATGGTCATTTTGAAAAATTCTTCTTTAGTGAGCACCTACATGCCAAATTTCAATTTTGTAGGCTTTATGGTTCTGGAAATTTTGTGATGATGGTCACTTGCTTCTGCTTTTTCTTGTCAGGAGCATGAATGCAGAGCTAATGCTCTTTTGATTATTCTCCTGGTAAGATGTAACTAGCAGGAAGCAGATGCAAAGTTTTGCCTAGCCCTTCAATGTAATTCCCGAAAATGAATCTCCGTTCTGGTTATAAAACTAGCTTCACTAATCATTGCTGTGGCTAGATTCCTGGTCTAGGAACATACAGACACACTTCTTCAGAAGGATTAGGGCTGAAGTAGAAGAAGAAACTCAAGTAATTGTGAAAAAGAGATTCACAAAGGAACAAGAAGGAGTGAATCTCCTTGAGCAACTAAAGGAAAGAGAAAGCAGATCTCAATTTGTTGATAAGGCACTTATCAAATTGCATTTTGTATAACTCTTAAAAATGAGATGTGGTTTCTGTTAAAACCTTCAGGAGAAAAGAAAGGAAATGATTCATGTGCAAGGGCTTGGGTCATCTGCAAACCAATTGTTCTAGAAAAGGGAGGCAGGGCAAACTTGTTAGACTTCATTTTAAAAGTCATGACATACTGTACTTCAGCCTGTATAAGAAAACATGAGACGATTCTGCAGTCACATCATATTTAAGAAGGTTTATAGACTTACAGTTTACACAGCAAGTGTATAAACTTACAGTTATTTGACAAATGGATAAAAGGTCATCTCAGGTGAAAGAGGCTTTATAAAATTCTGTTATTCATTAGAGAGGTACATTGTATAACAATTATAATGCCTGATATGTCTGTAAGGGAGAAAAGGAATAATCTTTAGGAACAGGAGAAAGAGTTGCAGCCAAGACAACAGATAAAAGAAATATAAGTCCAGGACAGAAATGTAATTTGATAAAGCATCTCAGATCTGGCCTTCCCTAATTCTCACGGAGAAAAAGGGAGAAGCACCTTCAGACTTGGAAGATTCTGTTACTGTAATCTTACAATAAAGGTTGGTTTCCAAGTTTGGTCTATCTTGGAACACTGACAGTGTCCCAGATCTGAAGTCAAGTCTGTTTTTAATAAAATATGTCATAGAGAAAAGATGTAATATGTTATGTATGTAGGTTTGAAGTCATTGGTTTAGTTTGAACTGTTCTTGTAAAATGCTGGAAATGATTGGTTTAAAAAGTGCGGGAAAACCCTGTACTCTGATTGGCTGGCAACTGCGGCTGCTGGCTATAAGTAGCAGCCGCAGCCCAGCCAAACTGGGTCTGTTCTGAGCTGTAGTCACTAATAAACTAAGAGCTTGAAGCACTCCGCGTCTGTCTCTTCATGCAAACTTAACATAATACTTAAAAGAAAAGCATTGTTATGTAGCTGAGGATGGAAAACTCGCTTATGAAAGGCTCCTTCCAGGAATTGGATTGTGTAGCTGACAAAGCAAGAGCATTGAAGAATTGCAACCCCCCAAAATTGCATATCGGTAGTCCTTGATTTATGACCACAATTGGAACCAGAATTTCTATTGAAAAGCAAGGTGGTTGTTAAGAGAGTGGCACCAGATTTTACAACCTTTTGCCAAGGCTGGTAAGTGAATCATTGCAGTGTTAAGGGAATCATGTAGTTAAGTGCATTCATCTTCCCACATTGACTTTGCTTGTTGGAAGCTGGCTGGGAAGGTCACAGATGGGAATCATATGACTCTAGGACTCTGCAACCATTGTAAATACATGCTAGTTGCCAAGTGCCTGAATTTTAATCATGTGACTCTGAGGCTGTGATGATTGTAAGTGCAAGAGTCACAAGTTACTCTTTTCAGCATGGTTGTAACTTCAAACAGTTGCTAATGTTCAAGTTGTATAAAGATCAAAAGAATAAGCCAAGAGGAGAGAAGAGAGAAAGGACAAAGGAGACGAATTAACTTTAGAGCAGTGTTTCTCAACCTTAGCAACTTTTTTAAAAAAATTCATATTTATATGCTGCCCTTCTCCGAAGACTCAGGGCGGCTTACAATTTTTGGGATTCAACCCAATGCGCTCAGCAATAGCCTTCATTCCATTGTATATGCCTGCTTATTATTACTAAGCGGCATTTTTACAAAGTCAGCTTATTGCCCCCAACAATCTTGGGTCCTCAATTTACCTACCCCGAGAGGATGGAAGGCTGAGTCAACCTTGAACCTGGTGGGATTGGAGCCTGCAGTAATTGCAGGCAGCTGGAACTTAAGTGCTAGGCATTTAACAGCCTGCACCACCAAGGCTCTTTAAGACAAGTAGACTTCAATTCCCAGAATTCCCCAGCTATGTGTAGAATTTATGACTTAAAAGCCAGCCATCAGCATCATAATCAACAACTAAAAAGCCAGTCGCAACCAGGCACCACATAAATGCCAAGCGTAGAATAGCCCAAAGCACACATTCTGGTAGAGAGAAGTTCCCTGAGGATGGGCTCCAGCAGGAGTCTGAAATCTCTGGTTCCAGGGACTGACCCAGTTTGGATCCTGTGACAGTGTATGTAGCTCATAGTTAAACTGTTGTGCCATATAGCTCTGGAAGCTCCAACTGCATATACCACTTGAAAGGTACACCCAAATACCAAGGAAAAAAAGCAATGAGCCAGAGCAGACAACACCCAGAGATGCAGGAAGCAGTACCAGATAAACAGCCAAGGAAGAAACAATATCCTAATCAAGGAACCATCAAGAAAATAACCACACCCCAACCAAGACTGGCAGGGCAAACAACTAATATATATTAATGTTATGTATAAACCAGCAAATTCTACTCTCCCATGCATTGATGATGTTACCAGGCTTGACAATGGAACATCTGCAGGAGAACAAGCAAGTTCAGAGAACCAAGAGCTCAATATTAACATAGAAGGATGCCCAACTTAGGGTATTTAGTTCCAAAGCTTATGCATTTGTGCCAAAAGAAAAGAGAACCTGAGCTACAGATGTGATACCCATAATACTCATAGAGTATCTTTTGTTCAGTATCCTGCTGCAAAACCCATGCAAGTATGTATCATGGCTTATTTTGATGAAAGGAAAAAAGAAATTAACCATGAGAGGTCAGGTTTTGTTCCCCATGTCCGGGCAATCATCAGGCACCTCAAGCATTGACAGAAGTCCTCACTGCAACCTGGACATCCAATATATGGATACCACCACTAAGGCTGTCCTCTGTTGTCAAGAGGAAGCAAGTGGAAGAACCCCATACATGGAAGATAATTGAAAGGTTATCAGCCACTGAAAGAGACAAATGGAGAAAAGCTGCATAAGGAGAGACCAATGAGGTTAGCTCTTTGAGGTAGCCCAGACAGGAAGCACATTTAAGAGCAGCACTATCTTTATTGTAAGGTTGTATTAAACAGAATCTTGCAAGACTAAACATGTTTCTCCCCTTCTCTCCTTTTAGCCTCTGGAAAACTAGGGAAGGCCCCTTTGGAAAGGCTTCCCATGTATCCCTCCACCTTCAGGCTGAGCTGCGTCTTATCAGACTGTTGCCTACAGCCTTAGACTGCGTGGTGGTCCCCCAAGGTCATTCCCACATATCATCCCAGATGCCCATAGAAAACAAGTAGCACTTTTTTGTGTGTGAGATGGCCTAGAAGAGCAATTCATTTGCAGAAATACTGAGCATCGGAAGAGATGCTGGCAAATGCATTCAAAAATCTTTGCAAAGAGATCGATGCAGGACACAGAACCCTTTGAGAGATGATTGGGGTGGTGGATTGGTCCATAGGCCAATGGTCTATAGCTCTATATCTCCACCCCTAACCAACCCAGTGACGCCCTCGAAGTGATGTCCCGATGCCTGGGAGCGGTATGGGACTGGATGGGGAGGAACAGACTCTGGCTCAATCTGGCTAAGACCGAGTGGCTGTATGTACCGGCATCTCAAATAAGCCAGGATATTCCATCTCTAGTTATGGGGGGAGAGGTGTTACCCCCCATAGATAAGGCTCGCAACTTGGGTGTCCTCCTGGATGCACGGATCAGTTTAGAGGAGCAGGTGGGAGCCGTGGCCAGGGGAGCTATTTGCCCAGGTTTGCCTAGTACGCCAGTTGCGACCCTTCCTGGATGAAGATGCCCTGTGTACGGTCACTCATGCCCTCGTCATTTCCCGTTTGGACTACTGCAATGATCTCTACATAGGACTGCCCCTGAGGACCACCCGGAGGCTTCAACTTGTCCAGAATACAGCAGCACGGGTTGTGATGGGAGGTTCCCGATACTCCCATGTTATACCCCTCCTGTGTGAGCTGCACTGGTTACCAGTTGCCCTCCGGGTGAGATTCAAGGTGCTGGTGTTAACCTATAAAGCCCTTCATGGCATTGGACTGGGATATTTGCAGGAAACCCTGCTGCCGATAACAACTTCCCGACGACCCGTGCGCTCCCATTGGCTGGGCCTTCTCGGGGTGCCGTCAGCCAGTCAATGCTGGCTGGTGGCACCCAGGGGTAGGGCCTTTTCTGTGGGGGCACCCACCCTTTGGAACAAGCTTGTCCTGGAGCTCCGGGTGGCCCTTGACCTCCGATCCTCCCGCCACGACCTAAAAACTTGGCTGTTCCAACTAGCCTATCTGGACTGATGGAAAAGGGGGGAGGGTCTTTAGTGGTTATCTATATACTTTAATTGATCTATGAAATTGGCAACTTAATTAACTTTAATATTTATATTGTTTATTTTTTAGTATTGTAAGCCACCCTGAGTCCTTCGGGAGATAGGGCGGCATATAAATATCATAAATAAATAAATAAATAAATAAATAAATAAATAAATAAATAAATAAATGAATGAATGAATGAATGAATGAGAGTAGATGTTGCCATCTCAGCAAGTAGACATTTCATGATCCAAGAAGATGACGGGGTATGGAGAGAGGGTTAAAGATTCACCCTGTTTCCCTCCCCTGGCACTCATTCCACTTCAGATTTAAGAAAAGGCTAATCTGAGGCCACCTGCTTCAACCATTATCTTCCCAGGCATGCGTCCACAAAGCAAATACAGAAAGTGTTCAACTTACAACCGCAACTGAGCCCCAAATTTCTGTTGTTAAGTGAGACATTTGCTAAGTGAGTTTTGCCCCATTTTTATCACCTCTCTTGCCCCAGCTGTGAAGCGAGTCACTGCGGTTGATTAGTTAGTTCCCCAGTTGTTAAGGGAATATGACTTCCCCATTGACTTTGCTTGTCAGAAGGTTGGAAAAGTGATCGCATGATCTTGGGACACAGCAATGGTCATAAGTATGAAGCAGATGCCAAGCACCTGAATTTTGATCACGTGATCATGGGGATGCTGCAAAGGTCGTAACTGTGAAAAATGGTCCTAGGTCACTTTTTTTCAGTGCCGTTGCAACTTTGAATGGTCACTAAATGAGCTGATGTAAGTTGAGGACTATCTGTACTCTTTTAACTCTTTTAACTCTTTTCCTGATAGGATGTAGCTGCTAAGTGATAGGCTGTGCTTACTCCCATACATAAACAGGTAATGTTATAATGATAAAACCTGCAATCGTTGCTCAAGTTGGATTCCCATTCTTGGGGAATGCTCAGATACACACACAGAAGCTTCAGCCTTAACATCGTTCAGCCTGGTGCATAGTGCTACTTGATTTGCAGGGCAACATCACAAACTTCTCATCCATCTAGCCATCCATCTTGCCATAGCAGTGTCCAATATCTCAGGGACTGCTGCAAAGAAGAAGGAGTTAAGCTATTTCCCAAAGCACCTGAGGGCAGGACAAGAAGCAATGGGTGGAAACTAATCAAGGAGAGAAGCAACTTAGAACTAAGGAGAAATTTCCTGACAGTTAGAACAATTAATCAGTGGAACAACTTGCCTCCAGAAGTTGTAAATGCTTCAACACTGAAAGTTATTAAGAAGAGACTGGATAACCATATGTCTGAAATGCTATAGGGTTTCCTGCCTAAGCAGGGGGTTGGAGTAGAAGACCTCCAAAGCCCCTTCCAACTCTATTATTCTATTCTGTTCTGTTCTGTTCTGTTCTGTTCTATTCTCTATTCTCTATTCTCTATTCTCTATTCTCTTCTCTCTTCTCCTATTCTATTCTATTCTATTCTATTCTATTCTATTCTCTATTCTGTTCTCTTCTGTTCTGTTCTATTCT
>CM019150.1:87696843-87782288 GCA_009733165.1 Naja naja | reverse complement strand
TTCTATTCTCTATTCTATTCTGTTCTGTTCTGTTCTATTCTATTCTCTATTCTTTACTCTATTCTATTCTCTCTTCTCTTCTCTTCTCTTCTCTTCTCTCTTCTCTATTTTCTTCTCTCTTCTCTCTTCTATTCTATTCTATTCTCTATTCTGAGTGAGTGCACGTTTGGTGCATGCATGCTGAAGTGCATTATGCGCGTGCCCACCAAGCCACACCCACTGAACCGTTGGCAACTTTATTTGAATACCGCCACTGCACCGTTGGAACTTTGGATCTGGGTTGTAAGTACCCCCAGGTAGATTAGTCAGAACTTTGAATCATTGCTAAGTGAATGCCAGTAAGCAATATCTGTATTTCTGGAGTGCAGCACTTGATATATCATTTACTGATATTTTTTTTTACTGTAGAACAGCTCAAGCCATTTTTGAATCTGAAAGTGAGTGGAAGAATTCTGCATCCAGAGTTATCATTGGCCACTTCTTTCTCATATCAATTCTTTGGCATTGCATACCTTTTTCTTTGATGCTTGGTGGTTGGGAAAAAACCCCACTCTGCTTTTGGTTAGGTGCATCTGTAGGGGCTGTTGGAAAACATTATCAGCATCTTGCAAATGAGTTCAGGGAGATAATCGGAAGGTGGGACATAATCTGTTTTGTTTCGTTTTAGCTCATGTGGCCAAAATAATTTTCTCCTCAGGCAGGAATGATTTGATATGAGTCAAGGATTTTCAGGACACCGTTGATGCTTTTCCCTGGGAACCTGATGTCCATTAGTGCTGAGAACTGCTTTTTAATCATCTGTCATCTGTCTAAGAAAAGGTACTACATTACACTAAGAAGGCTGAAAATGATGGGAGATAAGCCTGAAGCCTAGAAGGGGTTCAAAAGTGGGGAGAATTTGGGATAAAACTAAAGCACACAGAATAAATTCTTTTCTAATTAGTTGAATTTCAATTTGAAGAAAAGCACTTAGCTTTTCTAATTAGAAATGCAGTGCTGAACACTTGAAAAAGACTAGGTGATAAATTACTCTGTGGATTCTTCTGATTGGTCCTGTCAAGCTGACAACCAGTTATCTCCACCTGAATTTTAACTCTTTGAATTTCACTCTTGGATAAGGGAGCCATTTGCTTAGTTAGGGAAACTTGATGTTAGGAAGGCACTACCATCTCATTCACTGGTAGATCTACCAGTGTCAACCTTGGTAGCAATAGTGGGAAAACTTTGCAATCGGTTCTTTAAGAGTCAACTTGAATAGAGTTGCAGGCTTTATGAACATATGGAAAACAACTGAAAATGTTTAAAAATGTTCCATTTCAAGATTTTTGACTGCATCTCTGTTTACTACCCTCCAGCTATGTTGAAAAACAATTCCCCAAAACAATGCCTTGCCATTCCCATTGTGAACTGAGCCCAACTTGATGTGTGGTCTTCAACTCCCAGAATTCCCCAGCCTACATGCTGGTTGAGGAATTCTAGGAGTTGAAGTCCACATGTCTTCAGGTTACTGATGTTGAAAAACTACAGAGTACCAGGTTGAGAAAAAGCATATCAATCAACATGTCCTTGAAGTGTTTTTTTTCTCCCAACTAACTCTGAAATTTCAATTTAACTTCTAGAAGATCTAAATGAAGAGAATATTCTCCCATTGCCCACGTTTCCCAAAATTCTAATTGCTTCCAACATACCACCAAGTTGTCATTTATGAATAATAGATTGTAGGTTCTAGTGAAAAGGTTTACACTAAAGCTTTAAATTAAAAGTTGTTTAATAAGATAAATATTTCTGTGTAATAAAACAGTAAAAAGAAAATCAGCAATACATCTATGAGGAAACATTAATTAACTTATCAGTATTTAACGTTGGACAACTTCTAAAAATTAGTGAACAGCAGGCAATGCTGAGAAAAATTAAAAAGGTTCTATACAGTGGCAGGGGGTGTTCCAACAAGCCTGTCTTCAGTTTCTGCATGACATAACATGGTTAATACATTTTATATCCAGTTGTATATGAAACAGCCTCAAACATAATCTAGAGGGGAAAAAAAGCTTGTCCAAAAAAAAGCTTCAGATAATTGATAAGGTGATCATTTTCTCAGGACAGTAAAATACACAAATGCATTACAAGAATGTGAGGGCCAAACAACACAGTTTTGCATAAAATTTACAAATTGTCCTGGATTTTGTTTTTAAACTGTACCCAATTAGATTGAGCCAAAGAATCGCAAAAACACTGGACCCAGAGCAAGGACTGGGATTTTTATTTTATTGTTTTACTTAGTTTTATTTGGGGAAAAAACAAACTATAAAAGTGAAATGTGAAACTTCCAAATCATATAGATATAGATATCATATGGATATCCCACATCATATAGGTAGTCCTTGACTTATGACCACAATTGAGCCCAACATTTAGGTTGCGAGACAATTGTTAAGTGAACTTTGCCCCATTTCTTCCCCCAGTTGTTAGGAGAATCACTGTAGTTTAGTAATATGGTTGTTAAGTGAATCTTTACTTTGCTTGTCAGAAGGTTGCAAAAGGGATCACGTAATCCCAGGACACTCCAACTGTCATAAATATGAACCAGTTGCCAAGCAACCAAATTTTGATCATGTGACTGTGGGGATGCTGTAAGGGTCGTAAGTGTTAAAAACAGTCACAAAGTCACTTTATTCAGTGTCATTGAAACTTCAAATGGTCACTGAATGAATGGTTGTAAATCAAAGATCCCTCCCTCATCTATTCCCTTCAAAGGAAAAACAAAACTTCTTTTATTCAGGTTTTTTTCTCTGTTAGTGGCTCCAGAGCTTCCACCGCACCTGTTTCCTCCCACATCTGTTTCAAGGTTGCAGCTTTATTGGCCACTCTGCTGTGCAGATCTGAGGAAAAGCCTCACATGGAAGGGGAAAGAAAGCAGCTCAGGTGCGTGCCACTTCTCTGTGCAACCTGCTCCTCCAAACCAACTTAAATTTGTTTCTTTGCATATATACATATTTACAAATACTTCAAGTAGAAAAATAACAACATGTCACATCATAATGGGAACACCTTCCAAAGCTGAAAACACATTCCCAGCCTGCTAACTAGATGCCCAGAGCTGATGTTAAATGTTTGAAATATTTAGGCAGAGTGATCCAACCCTTTAAAACAACATTATGCTCCTAATGCAATTGATAATCTTACAGTTGCCATTTAATTTCCAATGGAGCCTGGAAGGGGGGCATTTTATCCCAACCTCACTTAAATTGTCCTATGTTAAAATCAAGTAACTAACATTGGGCTATGAAAAAGGGCAGTCTGAGTTTCCCCAGGATCCTTTGTTGATTCCCCGATGTGCCTCCAGTGCAAAACTGAGATTGGAGACAAGGCCCCAAGCTAGGATTTGCAAATAAATTCTGTTTATACAGCTAGAGATCAACCTGGTCCAGACTAAGCTGATTTCCCAAATTACAAGAGAGAAATTTAAATCTAGATTGTGGACATGTATGATAATTAAAATGTGCCTAACTGGTGTGTCTCCTGAGATTCTCCTGAATTGGAGTTTGGATAGGGCCAAGGAAATAATTAGATGATGGACTGCAGAGATGAGGCAGTCTCACCCAGCAACCTAAGCTGCTGCTTTTCAAGCCGACTTAAAAATACAAAGCATTAATACATCACACAGCTTCTGCCTGTTAACTATTGTGGTAGGGACCTACATCCAGTGCCAGCTTCTTCTCTCAGCAATTTGTTGTCATTTCATTGCCTGGACTGCCAGGGATTGCTTGTTAATTATCTTTTCATGTTTTATAAGAGACAAAAATTGTTTCCTTTATATTTATTTGTTTTGACTTGTTTTGACTTGTATGCCGCCACTCTCCAGAAAGGACTTGGGGCGGCTCACAGATAAAAACACAGAACAATAAATTAGTTAAAAAGAAATTAAACTAAACAAGCCAAAATACAAGTGTAAAACCAAATTAAAATCAAATTTAAAACCCACCCACTCCCCTAGGAGATCAGTCCAGCCCAGCCTGTAAAAACAACCAAGTTTTTAGATCGCGCCGGAAAGAGGAGAGATCGGGAGCCAGCCGGAGCTCAACAGGTAGCTGGTTCCATAAGGTGGGGGCCGATGCAGAATAGGCCCTTCCCCGGGTCACCGCAAGCCGACATTGTCGTGTGGACGGCAACCCGAGGAGTCCCAACCTATGTGCTCGCACAGGGCAACCGGTATTTGATATCGGCAGGAGACATGGCCCTCCCAAATCACACAGAGAAGTGGCAAGCATAATTTAATTAAATTGAGAGGTGATATCATCCACTGACTCACAAGAAAGGCAGAGTAGATGAGATGGATTTTCTTCAGGTTTCTCTGTCTCAACACATACGTGTGCTAAATGTTCTTTTGGTTGGTTAGATGACTTTATGGTTAAAATCTCCTCACTGATTTTCTGGATCATGTGAGTTGTAGTCAAACATATCTGGGGATCTTAAGTTTAAAAAAAAAGCTGTTAGGGAGGATTACTGCTCCAAGAAAAGACATCTAGGAACAACAAATTCATTAGATGGTAAGATTAGTTTTCAATCTCAAATAGAAGCCCGCGAAGATTCTCCATTCAAGAGATAGTTTTGTTAATACAGCAAGTGATTTTAAGACATAACACCCACATCTTAAACATCTGAACTGATACCAGATTTGAGGGAGAAGGTGTTGTGTGATGCTCCTCATGATATTAAGAGGACTACAGTTTCTGATAATGCCTTGTCAATAAGCCTGAACATTTCAAATAGAAAAGCTAGAATGTGTGTGTGTGCATATCTATACCTGTATATTTGTTTATATATATGTACTGTATACACACACATACACACATATATATATACATACACACAAATATATAGTATATATGTATATGTACACACACACACATACAGCATATATATGTAATATATATATATTAAAGTAAATATACACACATATATACACACACATATACATACACTACACACATGCATATACATGGCAAAATTCACTGAATTTAAGGACTTACTGGATCAGTGCTTTAGTATTTGCTTTGACTTGGCAATTGTTTCTTTGATGTAGTTCGCTGTGGCATTTTGACAAACAAGGAATGAGCAACTTATCTTATAAAGATTTATAGCCCATAGCTTCAGTAGTCTTGTGAAGAAGACATCCACTGTGCAAATGGCAAGGTTAAAGTGATTGTGATTCTGTATGAAGTAAATACTAACTCCTGCTAGTATTTCATTCTGAAAACTAGTTTAAACAATGTTTAGATAACTGTAAATGGAAGCTCTTTCATAAGCTTAACCCCTTACATGAAGTTTTGTCACATTCAAGGTCAGAAAGAAAGAAAAATGTTCTTTATGTGTTTTTGTCTAACAACCAACTCCAATATGTAGACATATTTTGTCCTCCCATCCTTCTTATATAAGCTTTAAAGCAACCTCCTGTGTTTTAAATACAACATTTCTGACATTTGTTTCACCATTGCAGAACATTGTTTAGATAATGTTCTAAGCCAATCTGCAGTGGCAAATGCAATATAAGAATCTAAATTTGCTTGGCCTGGTGCTTTGTTTTGTCATCTAAGCAATCAGATGAAGCATCTCTAAAAACATCTGATTGATACCATCAGGACTGTACTGATATTAGTGTTCTCCAGCAGATGTTCCAAGTAGGAGCAATAACTTCTGTTATATTTTCACATCTGCAAAATTAATGGACTTCGACTGAAGTTCTCTTGCTTTTTCAAGAGGTGTAACTTGGCCCTGCCTTTCTTCAAACTGCTATAACTTAATTCCCACATGCTGAAAAAAGGAGGGTAGAGTCCTGTGGCAGGCAGATGACATTTATAGTACATCAATTCCCCATCTTCTTCTCTCTCCACGTATAACCTTTTGAGCTATAACCCCTATGTGAAAGTTGCCATGGTTCAGTCTGCAGAGAGATGCTGTGATAATTGTTTCATTATATGTTTCTAACGATGTAGCTTTATCTGTTGCAGTTGCTTCATTTAATCTGTGTGATGCTTATTTTTGCTAGCTGGGGTAGCAACTAGCACAGAATAAGTGACAAATTGTATGTGCCATGAGAGATATGCAGCAAATATCAGCTGCTGAGCTTCCAGTTAAGATTAAACCCCAGAACACAGGGAAGATAAGTCTTAATTTCCCCCCCAATTTTTTAAAAAAGATGTTTTCAAGTCCAAGTAAGAATTTGAAACAGGACCATATACAATTTGGATGCAACATACAATTTAGGATAGACAGATAGATAGATATAGATAAAATATATTTACTCATTGCATTTGAAAAGAATCTCCAGTGGCTTCCCAGTCTACAGGCATTAATAACTACTAATATCTGTCATTTTATAAAGGTACATACGGCATTAAACCAAAATTGTCAGACACAAATGAATATGGGGCACACAGTACATACAATGAGCTACTCAGTGGGCTGTATTCCTACACAGGCAATCATGCAGCATCCATTAAAATTGAATACTTATTCATTAATTAAATAAAAACAAGGTATTATTGTACTGTGATTACAAATAACTTAACATGTTATCACTGGTGGTTAATAAAAACAAAAGCACATTAAATAGTGTATCACTCTGGTTACAATATCTGTTTGCCTGTTTGCCCACTCATCATCACTGTGTGCTCTGGTAACTATAGTCTGGTAGCCCTGGTGCCATGTCAAATGGTAGCACGAGGCAAGGCCGGATGATGAAAGCATAGCTGCAGAACAGCCATGGTGAGATTTGGGGGCCAGTAGATTGTAAATTTTTGCGCCCTTGTGGGTTCTTTGTGCTGGCATATCATCCACAGTGGATCCAAATCTTATGCAGCTTCTGGAATTGGAATTCTGCTAAGTCTGCTGTCTATGGTGGCCGCTTGTCTTGTCTTACGTTTTTGAGCCATTATGGGTTAAACAAAAACACTCAAGTGGGCCACATGTTTCAGACCCCTGCATTAAACCACATTTTTATTATGAAATATCAATATAGATTTATCTTGTCGTTACGCTGTAAGAGATTGAATTGATCATTAGTTTGGCTATGTTCACACAAAACACATCTGCTTGAAGTATAGTATTTCAGATTACAGGTCGGAAGTTTGCATGTTTCAAATTGATATTCCAATTTTTCAAGATTAAAAACAATCCCCAAACAGGATGTAAATGCTATTAAAGAAAAAGAAAACACTCACGTGGACAACTAGCATATCAAGGAAGAGAATAGCACTAGCCATCTTCCTTCTTTTTTTTACATTTAAAATTAGGCATTCCCTAACTTGTACTCTGCAGGTTTTTCATCTCGTTGACTGTTTGTACAAAGTAGGCTGTGATTATATAGAAGTATATAAAGATTCTGGAATTCAACCAGACAGGTAAATTACCTTGGGCTAAAAATATTTATTAAAAATGACAGGTGCTGTGCTATAAAAATGATAGAGAAAATCATTTTGAGAGTTCCCATATTTTATGTTGTAACAGTACAATACTAAGCTTATCTACTTAGAAGTACATCTCTGAGTAGACCAATCATTCCTTCTCTTCCGTCTCTTTAACTGTATAGCTGTGGTAGAATGTAGTCTGGTTTCCGGTGGGAGAGGCTGCAACAGGAGCAAGAGACAATAAAGTTTAGACAGTTTGGTTGAGAGAAAGAGGGCAAAGATAGCTCCTCCCTAGAACTTTTCAGATTACACCTTTAATGATGCAACTAATTGCTATATTTTCACAAGATTTCTGTTTATAGGTGAGGAACAATAAAGAAAACTGCTTAGAAGCAACTTTGTGTGCCTTGGTTTTTGGACTCTCACATCAGTATCTTTTCCAAAATATCCCTTATTACATATTCTTGCTTGCAGACAAAGACTTTCCATAAAGTCTTTATGTGGCGGTGAAAGATGAATCCTCCTTAATCCAGTTGAGAAAAATTTGCATTGCTCCACTCTGCCAAATACTTGGCAGCTTTTGAGGACTTTTATAAGGCCTTATCCTCTCCGGTTATTTCAGCTGAATTATGATTACTAGGGAAAAGTCAATCTCTCTCTCTCTTTCTCTCTCTCTCTCTCTCTCTCTCTCTCTCTCTCCCTGTCTCCTTCCCTCCCTCCTTCTCTTGCTGTACCTAGTGCTCACTGTCACTAAATGAGGCCCTTCCATCTTTCATTTCCAGGGCTGACCCAATCCAAGATTATCACTACACCTCTGGGCTCTAGGATTTCATTACTTTTGAGATCTTTATTGCTTGGGCTGATAAGCTTCTGTCTGTTCCAAAGAAAAAGTTGGAAAGATATTTTTTTCAGGGTTTCTAATTGTAGGAAATGCTGATGTTGCTCTACTGCCCAGAATTCCCTAAATCTTGAAGCTGAGGCACAATATGCATCCCATTGTTGTTGTTTCAAGCTACCATGAGGAGCCTTTCCCTCTGTGAGATTGAATTTCTTCACCAATAGAAAAGCTATCAGCCAGTGTGTAAACAACACTCAGGTGTACATGGAAGAAACAGGTGCTAAAGTGAAATTGTGGGAGAAGGAAATCAAGAAGCAGTGAATTGCTGGTAGTAGGACTTATATCAGAAAGCAAAAGTACTTACCGTATCACAATACTCATGCTGTTTTTTTGTTGTTCTGTCAATAAGTCGGGTCTGACTCTCCATGACTCCATGGACCATAGCATGCCAGGCCCGCCTATACTCCCTGTCTCCTGGAGTTTGCTCAAATTCATGTTCATTGCATCGATGATCCTATCTAACCATCACATCCTCTGCCATCACCACCTTCTTTTGCCTTCAATCTTTGCCAACACAGGGTCTTTTCCAATGAGTTATCTCTTCTCACTAGGTGGCCAAAGTATTTGAGCTTCAGCTTCAGGCTTGTGCTGTTACCTAAGAAATTGTACCCACCAAACCCAGAACTTCCATGATTGCTCATTTCTAGTCCTGCTTGCTGCTAGAATGTTCTGGTAGTTACGTGCATGGTGGCCATGCTTTGTTTGCTTGATTTCTTTTCCTCACAGTGAAATGCTCATAGGGAGAAGGAAAAATTAGGACAGGGGACCACTGATAGTTGGGCAGGTTTTTAAAGTGTTCCTCCAGTGGCCAGCTAGGTGGTATGCTGCTCAGATCAAGGGAAAGTGGAGCCCAGTAACCACTGCAGAGGCGCCCCTGAATACTGGTGGGTGCAAAATTGGTACCTTTCCTTAATTCTATTACATCAGCAATCTCATCATGTGAGTTGAGTGTTAGAGGCAAAATTGGCAACAGGGCATAGAGATGAAGTAAAAAGGGTATTTGAGGAACATACAGGTGGTACACATACAGCCACCTTATTCTTGAGGTAGTTCAGGGCTGAATAAAAACATTCATGATTCAGCGTGTATTTGGGGTGGGGTGGGGGTGTTGTCAGTGGTGACATCTATTGCGGATATGACTTTCTATTTTCCCCTGGATTTTACTACTGTAGTAGTTTTTTTAAACGACTGTATTTTAAAACTATTGTACTGCTTACTATATTTCAAGCATCTCCTTCATCAATACTTCATCAGAACAATGTAGAGGTGGTATTCAGCAGGTTCTGACCAGTTCTGGAGAACCTGTAGCGGAAATTTTGAGTAGTTCAGAGAACTGGCAAATACCACCTCTGACTGGAGATTTTAAAGTATCCTTCTCCTGCCACGCCCACCAAGCCATGCCCACAGAACCGGTAGTAAAAATTTGAACCCCAGCACTGGAACAATGTATTCTATTTTTGGCACTAGTATCAAAATAGACACAAGTTATTGGATTTTGAAGCCACTATAAAATGAATGAAACCCGAACTAGACAGCAAGACCATTGCTATAGTTCTTTGAGATTCATATTTAAGTCAGTGTGCATTCAATATAGCTTTCATATTGTTTATTTTTCATTCACTGATTATTTTTTCCCTTTTTTCCTCTGATTACTGATCCCCAAACCCTAATCTATGGCTCATCTGATTTGCATGTTCTTGGTATATTGGTTGATTCAAAACCATCACAAATCATTATGAAGTGGATAATATCCACTTTCATGCTTGATGGATGATTAAAATTACCCAGCCAATGTCTCTTTAATATTGTAGTTTGAGAAATATAATGAGAGCGCAAAATGATTTTCACTCTTGGAGACATTTCAGAACACTGTTATTTCCCCACCTATCGTAAAATTAAGTACCATTTGTAATAACCATTTATGAAAGAGGTTATCATGTTCTTATTGCCAAAGGAACTGGCCCAGGTTAAATTTTGCACTGAATACAGTTCTATGTACATATTTTTGTGCTGCATACAATTCATGAAACAAGAGGGTGATCACATATTAAGAATGAAAAGGGACCATCTGCTTCAATTCTCCATCTGTACAGATGCATATGGCCAAATGCTTTGTACAATGTTCTTACAGCAATCTGTTTCTCCACCGCATTTAACAACAGTAGGGTAGCTTAACAGATAGCCCATACTTTGATCCACCAAAGTCACCATCTGTGGCCTGAGGTGAGCTACTTTACCCTGATATATTGAGTCTTAAAAGAACCTGATGGGTTTGGTAAGGCCAACCCATGTAGTCAATTTAGGGTTCAAGAGCATTGCGTGGGCCCTGGAAATTGAGTTTATTTTTAATGAGTTAATCATACTTAAGTTAGCCATAGGCAATTTGGACAGTGCAAACAAAACTGTAGAGCCTCAATCAATCAATCACACCTATCAGAATCATCCAGGATCAAGAGCTGTGACACTGTATTTTATGAGTATCAAAAGTGTGCAGATACCACACTTTTTTTTTAGAAACATTAGTAGTCACAGCTTTGCCCCTGTAGATTTTAGAGCAAGGACTCTTTGCACTTAGCCTCAATCCATTCTAAAATCCTGACTTGGATCTAGGAATAGATTTGGGACAACCTGTTCAAGATATGCACACATCTTGCTGTGGGAATGACACAATGTGGGGAGGAGGAATTGTTCTTGACATTTGAAATAATGGGCTTGAAAGCCTAATTATAAGTAATTCCCTTGGGTAGCAGCTTTATTCAACTATTTTGAGGGTCAAGATGAAGAGCTTGGGTTCTAATGAAAAAAAAAATAACCACCTGCTGCTAACCTTTTAACAACATTATCTTACTACATAATGAATCTACCAAATTGTAAATTTATTTATTGTTGGCTCATCGATTAAACAAAAAATAAAATAAAATTGCTTTCCATAAGAAGGAAAGATTCTCCTTACTATAATCCTACACAGCATAGCTAAGAAACAGATAAATTCCTATAGATGAGTGATGAACACAAAGTAAACTTGACACAAATGCTAGCTGTTTTCCAGTGGATCAACAAAGCTTTCTGACTTTTAATAAATAATCTATAAAATAGTTTCCCACATCCACTATTTGGTAAGGAAAAAAAAGAAATCTTAGGTTAAAAAAAACCTCCTAGACCATCCAGTTTTAATGTAACATTTTTACCACAAGGGGCCAACAAATCCATTACTTTTAACACAGCTAAGAATTTAGCTATGCATTTCAGGCTGAAAAGGATGTGATTTAGATTTGATCTCAGTATTTTTTTTCTTTTAAATCTGAGTTATTGCTCTGTTTGTATGGCTGGATTGTTTCTCTGTACTCAGAATTGATATTTGTAATTTTATAAATGACTTTTCTTTTAGATTTGTTTTCATTCAATATTTATATTTAACTTATCATTTGATTTTATGCTCTATTATACGTGTGAATAAACCATGTCGAGTAAAACACACTTTTGAGAATGAAAATACATTCTTTGATTAAGGTATCTTTGGAGACAACCTTGTTCCTAAGCCCCTCTCTTGTTTTTGGCTTTGGTTGATGAATACAAGACCTGAAATCTGTTCTTGTTTCCTTCTTACTCATGGCGTGAAACTGATGGATCTGTTGTTTTATTTGGAAAGATAGGACTCTAGCCTGCTGTTCTATTCAGGTGGCATGAACAGAAATCAAGCTTATTGGATCTATTTCATTTCTTAGTAGAACTTGAACACTTACCATATTGAGCTTGGGTATAAACACAAACAAACAAACTTTGATGTGAAAAATAAAATGCTTCAGAGTTTTATGAGGTCAGAATTGATTTTCAGGACAAGTGCTCTCTGTGCCTAAATACAACCAAGCTCAGAAAGCACCAAGGTGCTCCTTTTATCAGGAAAAGAAGGACAACAGCTAATTAGGAAGAGGAACTGCATGTTAGAAGCTATACATGTGTGCATGTTTCATTACCATAGCAAAGTTGCTAAATAGAACAAGGAGTGGTCTGTTTGGAAAAAGTACTCATTCATCTTTTACACACAGTTTTGGACAAAATATGTTTGACAAGATGCATCCAGATTTTGTTCCATTCCCAAATCCACAAGCTTTCCTTGCTAATATATAGTTTGGGGCCCTTCTGAATTGAAATGGAATGTCAACATGGCATCATACTGATATGACAAATGCTAAACTAGCACTGGGATGCTGTTGCCTAAGATACAGCATGAGAACAACATCATTTCATTACAGGTATAGAGGGACCCCTTAACCACAGCATTATGTCTCTGCTATGCTATAAAATGACAGTAGAAATGCAGTTCATTGCAAACCCACAGAGACTCCATAGAGGCATTTGAAGTGGCAGTTAGAATGCAAATATATATTGACTAGAACAACTACAAAATGAGGAGAGAATAATGCAGTCCCTTCTTCCCCATATTATCTAATCCATCCTACATCTTTGCTATTATCTCCCTGAAAAAATATTATAGGAAAACTCTCATTTCCTTGGCATCAATTGGATTGTCATGTCACTTAGGTCACAGTTTCTGAATTTTGCCCTATATTGGTCTGTCCATTGATAAACTGGTGGACCTCCAGCATGGAGTTATGCCTTTATTCTTCCAAATCAGTGTGTCAGTCCCAAAGATGCTTTTTAGAAGGCAACTGGGTTTTCTTGTTTTTTTTTCTTCATTCGAAGACGTTTCACTTCTAATCCAAGAAGCTTCTTCAGCTCTGACTTAGTCAGCCATGACTTGGATGACTGAGAATCCCCATAGACTTTTATCAATGTGTCAGTGTTATTTCACTGATGGAGTGGTATCTGGAGATGTGCTAATGTAGTAGGCATTTCCTGAAACTCCCTTTCTCCCATTCAACCCTATCTGCACATGGATAATGTATGATCATCACTGTTTTTGCTTTCCAAGACTTTTTGAAATTAACCCATAGCCATTCTTACCACAAACAATTTCAAAATGGAGAACAAAATCAGAAAGACTAAAGAAAATATTACCCAGACGGTATCTTTCTCTTTGTCTATGATCTGTTTGGTTTGGCATTTGAGTAGTTGCAATCAGAGTTAGCTGCAAAACCATAAATATGCCATACCATTACTCTTCTGCTAAATTTACTAAAACAGGAGAAAAATGCTAGCGTGACACTATAGTCACTTAAGAGTCTAGGAACCAAGATGAAACAAACATTGCTGCCAATGGAAAAAACGAGCAGCTCCCAAGCTCCAAAGAACATCAGAGCTTCTATTGGAAAACTGGATACAGTGGATTTCCTGTAGAACTACATCTGAGCTGAAGAAGTTAAATTGGATCAATTCCAACCAGACATGATGTTATGAAATCACAGAAGTGCACAGTTATCAATGAACAATGCCAGTGCCATGCATTCTCAATGTTGTTGGTTTTTTCTCCCCATAGGTTGCTTTGGGTCCATACTTAAAAAAAAAAGTCGAAGCAAATAAATGTTGTGACTATCTAATCTGTTCTACTTTTGTTTGTCGTCTTTTGGAAATGATTTTAGATATATATGCTCCAATATTGGAAAAGGGAGCAGCAATGTGCGGGCTCATAGGCAAGGACTCCTTGGGGTTCCATCGGCGGGTCAATGCCGGCTGGTGCTTCCCCGATGACGAGCCTTCTCTGTCGCGGCCCCCGACCTCTGGAATCAACTGCCTCTGGAGCTCCGTCTGGCCCCTGATCTCCGCACCTTCCGCCGCGAGTTAAAGACCTGGTTGTTTGACCAACCCGGGCTGTGACTCTTCCCTGGGGGGAGGGATGGGTTTTTAATGTATTTTTTTATTGTCGTGTTTTATATTTGGGCTTGTTTGGTTTAATGTTTTTTTTAAATATTTATTGTTCTGTGTTTTTAGTTGTGAGCCGCCCCGAGTCTTCGGAGATGGGGCAGCATACAAGTTCAAATATAAATAAATAAATAAAATTTCTCTCATCTTAGTCATGTGAGAAGACAAAACTTTCATACCACCCATGCCATTCACCATCTCTGACCATCCCTGACCTATCAGTGAATGCCAACAAACGATTCCTTAAGCTTTTTTGCCTCTATTGAACTGAATTGGGCTGAAACTGACTAGGTGCATCTCTCACTAGGGAATTGGCAAATATCAGCAACTGAATCAAAACCATAAGAAGTCCCTTACGCACACAATAAGATTACCCAGACCTAAACCCATCCCCAAGATCAACATCGGGACACACAAGGAGGTGGAGATTATCTCATCCCACAGGGTGAGAAAACTGCATTTCTTTCTTACTAGACTCAGCTCAATCCCCCCCAAGACAAACTGTGCTCACTCTCTCTCAAAAACAAGGACTCTACTTGCTTATAAATATTACTAACTCTTTCAGTGTATGGCCACCTTATAAACTGCCCATTTTGCTGTCAAACAATTCTTCTTCCACTTCATACAGTTGTCCTGTGTTTTTTCACCTGGTCTGTAAGAAACCAAAATATTCTTCTTACAATCATATTAGCAGAATTTTCTTCTAACAGTCATATTGGAGATGTTCCCGAAAAGCTGATTGTTGGGGATACAGAGCGACTATCACACATGTGGCAGGAAACTTTCTCCAACACATATGAGCTTGAACCGATATCTCCGTAGTATTTGGGGGAATCAAAAAGTTGCTCACCATTCCTTTCATGCTGAATTTACCATAGGAAAGTGCCCCTGGCCTGAACTATGCTTTTGTTGTAATATTTCAGCACCTGAAGGCAGGGCAAGAAGCAATGGATGGAAATTAATTAAGGAGAGAAGCAAGCTAGAACTAAGGAGAAATTTCCTGACAGAACAGTTAATCAGTGGAATAACTTGCCTCCAGAAGTTGTAAACGCTGCAACACTGGAAGTTATTAAGAAGAGATTGAACAACCATTTGTATGAAATGGTATAGAGTTTCCTGCCTGAGCAGGGGTTGGACTAGAAGACCTACAAGGTACCTTCCAACTCTGTTATTCTGTTAAATTATTTGGAGTCATCTTTCAGATCCATTTTTTTTTAATTACATTTATATGCCGCCCTTCTCCGAAGTCTCAGGGTGGCTTACAATTTTTTTGGAGCACAACCCAATGCGCTCAGCAATAGCCTTCATTCCATTGTATATGCCTGCTTGTTACTAAGCGGCATTTTTACAAGGTCAGCTTATTACCCCCAACAATCTTGGGTCCTCAGTTTACCTACCCCAAGAGGATGGAAGGCTGAGTCAACCTTGAGCCTGGTGGGATTCGAGCCTGCACTAATTGTAGACAGCTGGATCTTAAGAGCAGGCATTTAACAGCCTGAGCCACCAAGGACTCTAATAATAGAGGATTCAGCTGACACCATTTGTAAAAACCTGCACATCTGAAGTCTTTTCTATTTTAGATTCCTCAGCATTACTTCACTTTTCCTATTCTTTAGGAAATCATTAAGATGTGGGGCAGGTGAGAAAAGAGAATATTCATTTATCTATAAACAACTCTCTCCCACCAATATTCAAATGACATGGGCTTGTGAAATATACTGACAGTAAAACTGAACATATTTGATGGTCAATGTTGACTCTTCCCAGTCTTTATGGAGTGAAGTGAAGAGTGCTTATAAATTCTTAGTGCTTTCCTTCTGAAATGCCATTTAATGAGGCAGTCACGTTAATAATTTGTGCTTGTTTTTTATTATTATTATTTGTCAAGAATTCAATATTTTTCTGATGTGAGTTTTCCTTCATCAAGGCTTCAATGGCAGTTTTTAATTAATGGTACTTGAAGATGTTTTCCCTGGCTCCTAGTCTCACATTCTTAGAATAGGTTTGCTTACAATTTAGAAATGATTTTAAAGTACAATTAACATTAATCATTATAAGATATATGCAAACAGATATGCTAATTTGGAAATAAATATGCACACATCTAAAATACTTGGATTAAGTAGTCCTTAACATTTTAAATGAAATCAATATTTTATGCCTGTCTTTTTCCTCTTTCCCTGTTACAATGTTTCACTCACCAGGTACCAGATGTAGGATCACTTCTCAATATTACATTTTTTTGATCATCCCGCTCTTCATTTTGGCATTAGGCAAATGCTAGAGGAAAGGAGAGAGAAGTAACTCTAACTCTAATCCCAATCCCAATCTGAAGAGTGGCCAAATTTGGATGTAGCTTTTTCCATCTTTGGATTTACTGACCATAACCAACATGATTTAGGGATTATTATTAGGATGCTAGTAGACATAGTAGGGAAGGACTCAAAACAGAATGCTTTGAATTCAAGATTGTGGCCGCCATCTTGACTTTTTTTTACTCCTATCTCTGCACACACCCTTGCTGATAGCTCTATGTTGAAGCAGAACTTTGAATGTTGAATATTGCATAATGGGAACCTTTAGTATATCTCCTCTTGGGAAAACAATTTGAATGGGAAACTATGATCAAGCAATGGGTTCTTGGAACATATCAAAACAGAAAACTGGCTTGTCTCAAACTATAGTTTATCTCCAGTGTATCCAGGGTATCCTGGGTAGGTTATGACTCCAAACTATGGTTAATTTGCAGTCATGGAATAAATGCTTCCATTATTTCCACACAGCCATGTCAGAGATGAGAAGAGAGAAGTGCATAAAATTCAGGATGATGATAATACAAAGCTGAGAAATACTTTTCTGCGTAGATCACATTTTGCACCCATGAGAACGACATAGAGGATGGACAATAATGTTACTGGGATGAATAACACTTGTTAACACTTTTTGGACTTTTTAATGTGGTTCTGTTTGGGTTGCTTTAAAGGAAGAAACGTGTTATTTAAGATAGCAGAACAATCTGCCATAATGTTTTAACCATTTTACTTCTCAAAAGCTTCCAATCCCCACTCACCCACCCATGGAAAGAGACCTCCAAGGCTTGGCCCTAGAATTAACACTCGGGTTACAAATAAGGTATTAAGGTCTGTATATACTTCAGGGATCACTTCAACTACAATGCTAAAAACAGAGTTTCCAATGTATTTGGAACAGTGAAATTTTGAGAATCACTGAGGTCTTCACAAAATGACCTTCCACACACGGAAACAAAGACAGAGAGATAATCAGTCAGTCAGTCAGTTAGTCAGGCAGACAAACACACATACACACTTGTAGTCTCTGCATTGTGAGCTCAGCTAGCCCCAAAACCACAATTTCTGATAAAGATGAACTCATACAATCAAAGATAGATACTTACCCCAAAAATCTTGAATGTAAAATAGTGAAGCATTTCCCGTTCTTATCTCTATCACACAAGGTCAATTCATCCCCAAGGCATTTAAACCCAGTTTTTTTTCCTGAGGAAAAGACAACACTTCCAGGTTCCTCCCACCCTCCATTCTCTTCTGCTCTTCTCTACACCCCGTTTCCCCCCTGCCCAGGAATCTTTTACAGGTAGTCCTCAACTTATGACCACAATTGAGCCCTCAAGTTTCTGTTGCTAAGTGAGACATTTGTCAAATGAATTTTGAATGAATGAATGAATGAATTCTTTATTGGCCAAGTGTGATTAGACACGCAAGGAATTTGTCTTGGTGCATATGCTCTCAGTATACATAAAAAGAAAAGATACATTCGTCAAGAATCATAAGGTACGACACTTAATGATAGTCATAGGGCACAAATAAGCAATCAAATCATACTAGGAAACAGTCAGTATAAATCGTAAGGATACAAGCAACAAAGTTACAGTCATACAGTCACAAGTGGGAGGGGATGGGTGATAGGCGTGATGAGAAGACTTAGTAAATAGTTGGACAGTGTTGAGGGAATTATTTGTTTAGCAGAGTGATGGCGTTCGGGAAAAAACTGTTCTTGTGTGTAGTTGAAATGCTCTAGTAGGCTTAGGAGTGAAATGCTCTCTAAATGAATTTTGCAGAGCATGAGCATGGTGCCTTCTCTTTCTTATGGATTTGTATGGAATCCAGCCCGGATCATTGTGGACAATCATAAATGTTTCAACTTTATCCTTGTGACAACTTTTCAATTCTAGTGTTAAGCATCTCATTTTCTTGAATTTCACCTTATGGCCTACAACCATTTTTTACTTCACTGTTTCAATGATTTAGTTATTGGATTCTTTTGCATTCTTCCTAGTTTCCCAATTCAACAGTTGTCTATAAATTGGTCTCTATTCTGGAAATTGGATAAACCATAGGAATGTATAAGAAAGGAAGTATTGAGTAATATATCTCTATCTCTATCTCTAGATATAGATATATAGATATATTGATATATAGATATATTGATATATTTTTATATTTATATGAGATATTGCTTGATGTTGCTTTATATGTGATACCTCCTGAACTTCTGTATCCCTGAAGCAAAAATGATGAATATTTAGTCAGAACAAATGCTGAAGGGCTTCACAGAATCTCTGTGATCATTTGATTCTCATTGGGACAGAACGCCAACAGCATTACAATTTTTATAGGAGTAGTCAAGGAGTGTCTTACTCTTATATTTACTATCTTGATTTTTAAAATTTAACACAAATCCTTAATACACCCATCTCCAGTCAGAATAATGACCTCTGCTAGAAAATCTTTCTTGACTCTATATTTTAAACAATTGGCTCATAAGCCTACTAGAGCAAAAGAGGTAGGACCTTGGTCATTTTCAGTAGTCTTTATTGTTTGAGAATTTTGTAAGGTTCAATCCTAATACTTTTTGAAGGGACCAGTTTGGTCTCAATAAATCTGTGTTTATTCATCTTTGGGTTATTACCTGAGTTTGTGTATATTTGAAATTATCATATTTCTTAGATTTATTTTATTTTAAAGTTTCTACCGTAGGGATCAATGTCAGATGTGAGCATTTTAGAAAGAATTGGTTGCTGCAAAACCCTCCCATTCAGAAACATCGATGGGCTCCATTCTAGGGCATCTTGTGGTCAACCAACATTCTGAACAGCTAAATCTATCACTGTTTCAATTCCTCATAGGTGTCTAAAGTGTAGCTTTTTACCAACAATATCAAAACAACCAGATCACAAAAAATAATAGGGAGGACTGGAGCAGGTTTCAATGAGTTTTGACCAAGTTGTTGGAGTGCTGATAGACACCCAAATAAGCGGAATGTTTCTGTTTGTCCTTCCAATTCTGCAATCCAAAATTAATTGAGTGTCTTTCTTGCAGCGGAAGGACCATTTTATTTTCTCTTTATTCTCCCTTTAGTGCTGAATTGCAAAATTGACGATGCCCTGTGGGAGATGTCCTTTGATCCTTCCTCACCTCTATTGATTATAAACACCAAGTTTCCTCTCACAAAGTTGGAGATAGAATGCTCCTGGTCATCTGCATATGCTAATTAACTTTTAGCCTCAAAGCAAGGGCATTGTAATTACCCTTACACTGCCCTTTAGAAATAATTTGGTATGATATGGTAGTGCAGAATTGCTTTCAATTTGGAAAGATGGTAGGGAGGAGATTACGCAAACACCTCTCATCATTATCCTGGTTTCTTATTACCATTCTATCAATGATTTTATCTGCAAATCAATTTAATCTTCACCAAACTCCTGAAAGAGGACATCAATTTGCAGTGAATCTGCACATTTAATGCATGCATATTTGAATAGAAATATAACACATCTCCACTCAAGAGAGAAAGACCAATGATCCAAGGACTTGTGCCTTCTCCATAGTCTGCTATCTAGGTACTATTGGCTGTATGGGAGCAAATTTCAAACCTCCAAATCTCCTATCTTAGGATATTATACCTTGAAGCTTAAACTGGACAACATGTTCAAAGAAAGGCCTGCCTTTTGGGATGCTTGGCATTCTCTGACCTTGGTTGTTTTCTTGCAGATGTTTCATGACCAAACTAGGTAACATCATCAATAAAACACATACCCTCAATATAATGCCCAACAACTGGGGGGCTCAACAACATCTTTTCTTTAAAAACTTATAAGGGGTAGAATGTCGATATGAATTCAAGACTCTTCTCTTATCCTGTGTCAGTGTAATTTTGCTTTTCTGCACTTTTTTTTGTGGTCAACCAAAATCAGTGATCCAATAAACAGGACTGTTGGGGGATCTCTACAGTATTAAAGATTATTGCTTGGATTATATTTTACTTTGTTGTTTCTGCCTTGAATAATTGTTAGATTTATTTGCTCATTTCGACAAAGAGATCTTTACTTTTAAGAAGGGAACTCATTTTTTTTGCTTCTGTGGAAGAAGCCATCCCCATCCTCATGGAAAAAAATTAATAATGTAAAGAGGCAGGGAGCCTCTTCAGATTTGAAAATATGTATTAAGTTAAACTACAAAAGCTGCCTGATGTTCAATTTAATTCATCCATGCAATGCACAGTGTATACCCCGTAGATCTAGCTGCAAAAGACTAGATGGTATTAGCAATGCCCTTTAATGCCCTCTAACAGTTGTCCATATTTTTGCAGCCCAGGAAAGATATATTTACTACAGGAGAGCATCTATACTAATTTGTTCTTTATTTAAAATATTTAAACGGCCGCTCCTCTTAAAGAACTCTGAGTCACTCACAACAACCTTGCTTTTGCACAACTTACACAGGCATTAAGTGGGCAAAGCACTCCTGACCTGACAACTGCTGAGTTTGTAATCATACATTTGGCCTTTTGCTGCTTTTCTGATTTCTCATCCAAAAGCCTTCTGTTCCTTTGAAATAAATGCATGCACAATATGCTCCGATTCTTGGAAGCAGCAGAAATATTGTACATCAAATTACAGTGTAAATTATATGGATCTATTTGTCCTTGCAGGTGGTGGACGAGACCCACTGCCTTAATTCAGACAGCTCTATAATTAAAATGCAGTGAGATTTTGCTTATTTGCTGCTAAAGGTACAGCAGGCAAAATAATACAGCTGTTTCCCCCTGAACATTTGTGTAGGTTTTCCCATTTACCCCATAATTGGATGCAAAAAGGACCTATTACACTTAGCCAAATGTCATTCAGAGGTAGGCAAATCCCTCCACTTTCCTGCCAAATAACCTGTGTTATTAAAAGACTATGACTGTACAATCAATCCATTCCATATGCCTTTTATTCTCTCAATGTATTTCAGGAGTGTTTCCCTATCTCTGGCCCCTATGTTTTATTTCGGCGAGCTGGGTTTCATTTCACCAGATTGGGCAATCTCCACTTTTCATTCTATCATAATTGTTTTGTGGATTGTCTCAAATTCTCCAATGTATTTATGACAATCTTAAAATCGACAATGGCCTCTTAATTGCATCGGGCCATGTGAGTCGCAAAATCTTTGCTTGACCGATTTTCTTTCCTTTCACTCAAGTTTGAGCAGCCCTTAAAAAGCAAAGAAAGAGGGTTCAATGTTGAAAAGCATCCCCATTAAACCATTTTCTCTTGCTTCCCCCCCTTTCTTCTCCCCCCGCCTTCATTTGGAAAGTGTTCGGAGCCTTTTCTAGTCAGCTGACATGCTACTATTCAACTCACAATTAAAAAAGAATCAGCCAATATGATTTTTTCTCTCTCTCATTGTGATAGAATGGGGATTGTTGCCTTCAGGCAGGAAGTGGATATGCCAGCTGGACTAGATATTAGGATTCAAAATTATAATTAGCTCACTTCTATGAAAATATGTTATCCACAAGTATATTACTTTTTGCCAAATCCCGGTCAGTTCCTGAATGATGCAAATTAAATTTCTATGGCAAAGCAAATGCATTAGATACTGGATAACATACAAATTTTTTTTTTGAAGAGCTATGAACGGTATAGAGCGGCATTGATATCTACTCTATATTAAGTGACATTTCTATATCTGTTAGGGAACTGTAACACAGAATGGATTAATATACAATCCCAGTCAGATTTGGGTGGGGCAGGGGGGGCAGGAATAGATATTTTGGCTTGCTTAACCACTTTACTGTTAGGATCCTGTTCCTTGTAAGGAGAGCTGGGAAGATTTCTTTCTCACCTAAAGTCAAGTGTTTCATTTTTACCTGGGAACTTTGGCTTGAGAATCAAAAAAGAATACAACTTTCAATCTCCGCTCTCATGGAAGATGAGGAGGAAATCACATGAGCCCAGTGTTGTACAAGCAGCCCTTGATTTACAACTGGTTACCTTAGCAACTCTTCCAAGTTTACGACGGATCCCCCAAAAATGGATTTGAAGTTCTGATGCTCGCCAGAGGTGGGATTCAAATTTTTTTACTACCGGTTCTGTGGGTGTGGCTTGGTGGGCATAGCATGGCTTGATGGGAATGGCTTGGTGGGAATGGCTTGGTGGGAATGGCAGGGGAAGGATACTGCAAAATCTCCATTCCCTCTGCACCCCACTGACCTGCTTTCCAGCTCCATTCTCCTATGCAGGTCAACAAAAGAAGACCCAGCCGATCAGCTGGGATTCTGATCAGCTGGTACTCAGGAGGCAGCGAATAGATAGGGGCAGGGCCAACCAGAGGTGGTATTTGCCAGTTCTCCAAACTACTCAAAATTTCCACTATCGGTTCTCCAGAACTGATCAGAACTTGCTGAATATCACCTCTGATTCTCGCCCACATATTCAGATGACTGCATTTTTGGGCGCTTGGTAACTAGTCTATGTTTACGGCTGTTTGCATGGTCCCATGATCAAGTGACTGTAATTTATGACTTTTTTCTGGAATCGGGTACTTACTTGCCATAGTAAAACACCCCATAGCAAACAATGGGTTTGCTTAATGTCTGTAGTGTTTGCTTAATGACCACCACAAAAAACATCGTAAAAATTGAGCACGGTCATGTGATGACCCAATTTATGACTGTCATGACTTACGACTGATATAATGGGCTCAATTGCCATCATAAGTTGATGGCTACTTGTATATGCTTGCACTTGTGAAACTAAACCATGGTTTCCTTTTGGGATGTTTTAATCTAGAGCTGAGTATTGATTGACCCTGCACCTGCAAGCAACTGCCAGATTGGGCAACTGAGTCTATGACGTGCCATTTGTAATTTCCCACAGAACCCCTGACGCAGGAGTGTTCTGAGGTGCTGGGGAAGTATAGCACAGCTATCTGCAGGTGTTAGTCCTGCCATCAAATAGTTTGTCTGAACTAGAGGTGGTATTCAGCAGGTTCTGACCAGTTCTGGAGAACCGGTAGCGGAAATTTTGAATAGTTTGGAAAACCGGCAAATGCCACCTCTGACTGGAGATTTTACAGTATCCTTCCCTTGCCACGCCCACCAAGCCACACCCACAGAACTGGTAGTAAAAAAAATTGAATCCCACCACTGGTATGAACCAACAGAAAAGGGCTAACAGAAAACATGCTGATGTGAACTGATCGAAAAGGGACATTGTCCCTCAAAAAAAATGACAAACGCTAAGTCTTTATTGTAAAGTATCCCAATCTCTGTGGAGGGACTGAATGCTTTTTATGAGGGTGAAAGTTGAGTCAATCCTAGAACTCTGATTTTCTGAATGAGCAGCTATTAAAAAGGAATAATTTCACATTAATTCTCTGTATTAGCGAGTATTTGGCTGGGAATGATAACAGAGGGTAAATTTTCTCCTTTCCTATGTATCATGGTCCTCCAAATCAGCTTTTCACTTAGAATGAACCATTCTGTCTCACCCTTTGAGTTGACTATTCAGAGGCCCCACAGCTGTGAGTGGATTTAAAAAAAACCCACCGAGACCTCCAAAAACTGCTACTAAAATGCAATTTTAAATGTGGCAGAAGGGAGAAATGCTTCCATCTGCAATGGTATTAACAACAAGTAATTTAAAGTGAACTTAACCCTAAGGGAAATGGATCAAAGTTTGATTTTTGGTCTTGTTGACCCTTTATTTTTGGCCACTTAAAGGGCAAGTGTGGCCTTTACTGGAGTTCTTCCAGAGTCTATTTCTTCATAGTCCAGTGGCTGAATTACACTAGTTCAGCTTGTCGAAAGTTGACATGACTGACTGCTTCTTGGTATAAAACATCTGTCTCATGGAGTACCATGTGCTGGGGGGGAAAATTAGTCCAGTTTATCTCTGAAGACTGGCTTAATTAGGCACAGTACTCTCTGCTGGTCCTGTCCCACACAAGTTGACACAAATGCATTTTCGTCATATAGCTAAATAACGATGGCTGTTTTAATTTTGCACAGTACCCCAATCTAGCATTACTGTGGAGGATTGTTGGCAATTAAAATGGCCTGTTGCAAGTATTATATCTTGTGTAGATGAACATGGCTGTGGTTCTGGGTTTTTAAAAAGTACTTAAGGGTGCTGGCCTGACTAAAACTATTGATAACTGCTTATAGGAAAGTGGTCATTCTGTTACTGCTGAAGACAATTCTCTGTGATTCTTCTGTAACAGGCCCAACCGTTTGCAATTTGAACATGTTGGACTGTCTTGTTCCACAGGAACCCTGCCCAGACAGGGATGTCAACATTAGGGACCAAGCCTGTTCTTGTTATTTGTACTGTTTCACTTTATTATGGTATCATGTTGCTTTAATGCAGGGGTCCTCAAACAAGGTCTCCAAACTTGGCAACTTTAAGACTTGTGGACCGGATACTGTGCTCCTCGGTATTTTGGATGAGGGGACCTGGCTGACTTTTGCTCTACAACGCAAGTCCACAAAACTTGAAGTTGCCAAGTTTGGAGACCTCTGCTTTAATGTATGCCACTTGTGGTAAAAATGAAAAAAAATGGAGTAAAAATAATGTAAACAAATCTCCATCTCTGTCCTTCTACCTCTCCTCCTTGACTCTTTCACTTGCTTGCATTAAAAGTGCCTTCTGCCAGTCCTTGAAGCAGCAGAAAAGCATGCTAGCATGCTTTGCACTGCCTTCATTGCCAAGGCCTAGATGTAGTATGGTCCTTACAATTTTAATACAGAATAATTTAAGGAACATGACTGGTGGATTTTCCCTGGCTTTGTTTGTTCTCCCATCAAACAGCACCAACTTTTTGGGGAAAAAAATATCCACCAGTTGCATTTCCTAACCTGAGCTGGGCTGGAAGGAAGGAAATTTTGCTTGACCGATGGCAGGTCTGTGGGTTAGGCCATCTGCCAACTTAGTTCTGATTTTGGGCAAACATTTTGTATGGGTGTATTTCAAGAGGGACTATCACCTTGTTACAAAACATGCTATTTGGTGACAGCGTCGCTTCAGAACAGTGCTGTCACAGAACAGCATTATACCTGGAATAGCTCTATTCTGGGATAGCATTAAATACCGGTATGTATTTAAAAGTAACTTGGGAATTGGCTGATAGATGGAGTAGAATGGGGTTGCAAAGTGAAATGAGAAGGCCATTGGGAGAGGCAGGGGGAAGGCTGCTTGCTAAACTTGAATGGTGAAAAGCTACAGGCTGCTTCAGAAAAGCATTTAAAAAATGACAATGACAGGATACACTGTTGACAAATCATTGTATTTAAACATACAGAGGTAGTCCTGGTTTAGCCACTGCCTTGTTTAATGGCTGTTTGCCATTATGATGGCAATGAAAAAGTACCTTTGCAACCAATCCTTGCATTTACGACCTTCACAGGTTTGCAAAGCAAATGAGAACTGAAATAAGATTATAAGCACCAGCCACAATTTCATTTACTGACATCATTGCTTAATGACTGAGTTGTTGCTCCCAATGGTGGATGCTAATGAAGGACTACCTGTATGGGCTCTTCCTTTTTCTATTGGAGTAAAAAAATATTTGACATAAAAAGCAGCTCACTAGTGGATTTAACTGAAATGGGGATGGTGGTTTTGCACATTCTCACATTTGTCAGAAGGCCAAGAGTATCATTGCAATGTCTCTCTGTAAGTTTGGAGCATGCATATGACACCATGACTCACATAGTAAAGGGGCAGAGCTTGTGATGTGATTCTGTGCTGTTCCTTGCATCACTCTGATCCTCTTGCTCTCCTTTACAGATCCTGCTAAATTGAGCAGAACTTTAGACATTTTCTGCATCTCTTGAATTAGAGTTACCAATTAGCAATAGCAGTAGCATTTAGACTTATATACTGTCCCATAGTACTTTACAGCACTCTGTGGGGAGTTTCCAATGTCAAAGCATTGTTTGTATATTGCTCCCAACAATCTGGATCCTCATTTTACCAACCTCAGAAAGATGGAAGGTTAAGTCAAACTTGAGCTCCGTTAGGATTGAACTCCAGGCTGTGGGTAGAATTTACTCACAACACTGCACTGTAACAAATGCGCTACCAGGACTCCCATCATTATCTTATTATTAAGATGTAAAGTTTGACTGGCAACAGTGTTCTCTAGTCCTAGACCCTGTGGCTCTAATAGAGTCATTTGGTACGAGATGGGCAGCAAATAAATCCAACAAACAAACAAGACTCTTGTCAGTTTCTCTGCTCTGCTATCATACATCCAGGAAAATGCTTCTTAAAGACAAGTTAACTTTTTTCTTCAAATCTGGGTTTTCTTAAATCTGGGTTAATAAATAATCTATATAATACCCAGTCAAATTATTATAATTTATAATCTATAAATTATGTAGATTATTTATAAATAATCTACATAATACCCAATCAGTGCTTCAAGTCAAAATGGGTGTAGAGGATAGTGCCAATACTTGAAGGAGAGAGAATTAGCCACACCAGCCTAAATTACCCAACTGAAACTGGACAGATCCCATCTTCACCAGCATTGTTGATGAAGCATCATAGACCATGCCCATCCGTAGTAAGGTCCTCATCAGAAGGTGAGGGAAAATACCACTTTTCTATTAGAACAACAAACATATGAATATAAGATCTTCCTGTGACAGAGAGTTGAAGCAATGAATGCAGAGTTATAAAGACATGCCCTTTAAGAATGATTAACAATTAGAGGATACAGAAAAACGTGGTCCATCTTTTTCTCTCAACAGATTTATTCTAAAGAATTACAGAGGTAATGAATTAGAAGCAGTTTTTAACATTAGCAACCCTCCATGTAAATTAGGGTTAAAGAATCTCAGGTTTTCTATATGTGGCTGATTTAAAGCTAGCATGTTTTCAACTAAATTGACCAATGATAAGAAAGTACAGTTCAATGAAATCTGGAAATTTCTGTTGCTGAGTAAAATGCTTTAAAAATAGCATAATCTCTCTTTAAGTCTTATTTTATGGTTTACTGATAATCTTATAAAACCCCTATTTGGGGCATACATTTACAGGCAATACACTTATGGGTTGGCACCGCTATGAATCTGGGTCTTGGCAACATGTGGACAGTGATCAACTTTTGGGATAAGTGCCCATTACATTTATCTCTAGAAAGTTAATAAGTCATTTCCTTGATGCAAGGCTTTTAATTTATGTTGGTTTAATGCTAGTTTTGATTATCTGCTTAATTTCATTGCATCAAGACTATTACAAACATACCCGGCCAACTTTTGTTAACTCCGTGGATAGCAATGAAAAAGCAGAGATGAATCTGTCACCTCAGTTCAGATTTAGCGATTGGCTAGAAACACTCTGCTTAAAACCCAGTATTATTTTACCTTGTGTCAGCATTTAATTCCATTTCCATATAACCTATTTCCCTTCTCAGAATTTAATTTGTTAGAGTTTGGCCCTCAGCAACAACAACTACAAAAAGTAATTGCATCTGTGTTGGGCACTGGTGCCAACACAGCATGTGCCATAAAAGATGCTTCACACACATTTAAAAAATGTTCTCATTACTATAATTCTGCCTGGTAACAGGAATGTGACAGCATTAAAATGTGTGATTTCTCCCCACCCCCCATACGCGTATGTGTGTTAAAGTTTATCATGGCATGAAACTTTTCATAAGGGGTAGACTGGATTTTGAGAGGTAGATTTATAGGCTTTGGAATCTTTTATTTATTTGTTATTTATTTATTTCTATCCCACCTTTATTATTGTATAAATAACTCAAGGCGGCCAACATAAGCACCAGCACACCAGCCTTCTCCTATTTTTCCACAACAACAACCCTGTGAGAAGGTTAGGCTGAGACAGAGTGATTGGCCCAGGGTCACCTAGCTGGCTTTTATAGTTAAGGAAAGGACTTGAACTCACAGTATTACGGTTGCTAGCCAGTACCTTAACTACTGCACCAAAGTGGCTCTCTTGGTAAATCTTGATAAAGTTGTTACTTGAATGACAAGTATTATCTGCATTCCTGAAACTGCTGCCCTTTAAATAAGCTTTTGGATCATAACTGGACAAAAGATCAGTAAAACATCAGGTTGGGAAAGACAATGAATGAATGAATGAATGAATGAATGAATGAATGAATGAATGAATGAATAATGGAATGGCCATTCTGAGGTAGGAATTTTTGAGATGGAAAATTTTGACCTCAGAATACTTTGCACATGTTTTCAGGAGACCTAACATACACCAGCCTGTGCCATTTTATTTTTGAGGTAAGTGTAAGAATATCATAATACCACCTTGAGAATTACAGTTTCTTCTCCTTCGGAAGCAAACCTCCCCAACATCCTGACTCTCATGATTTATTTCAATTAATTTGAATAAGAATATTTGCAAAAAACAAAAACAGGAAAAAATACTTGTCATACCTTTAATGCAAATAACAATTATAACAGTTAATTTGTCAGATGCAAAAAATCAGGACCATTCATAAAGTTGCAGCATAATTTATTCAAACTTATACACAAGAACCTAGTTAGCTAACTGTCAGCTAACTAAATTGGTGCTAGATAAGAGTCAATGGAATTCAAGGGGAGTGGATATGAATCATTTGTGGCAATATAAGGACTGATGCCATGTTTAAGTCCATCCCCAGCTCTGCCTGCTCTTCCCCTACAAACTTAGAGTAGTGATATTGATTTTCTAGCCTAGTAATATGGCTGATAACAATAGCAATAGCATTTAGACTTATACACCGCTTCACAGTACTTTACAGCCCTCTCTATGTGGTTTACAGAGTCAGCATATTTTCCCCAACAATCTGGGTTCTCATTTTACTGACCTCAGAAGGATGGAAGGCTGAGTCAACCTTGAGCTGGTGAGAATTGAACTGCCAAACTGCTGGCAGTCAGCAGAAGTAGTTGGCAGTACTGCATTCTAACCACTGCGCAACCACAGCTCTGGAAAATCTTGAAGATCATGAAAATCTTGAAGATCATACCTTGCAGAAGACAAACTTTCTGAGGGCTTAGCGCCAGAACAAGTGTGGCTTATGGTTCTGAGGCCAGCCAAGATTCCTGATTCTGACATTTTTAAAAAATTAAATGCTTCCCCTTGACTCCTCTGCCTTCCATGGCATGCATCCATTTAAAATGTCAGATAAGGCTAATCCTCATATTACTTTATTGCAGATGGTCACATGGCAGTCTTTACTTAAACCAGATGTTCTTTGTCTGGCTAATCTGGATGAAATTGTGTTATCTAAACGAAACCTGTGCATTTGTTAGAGTAACAAATACACACAGATTTTTAAAAAACTTGCAATAGTTATTAACAGAACAGCACTATTTATTTACAGCACTTCTGTCCTTTTGTAGACTCTTGTCATAAACAGATTTAGATGAACCACAGAATACCTGTTGTGAATCTAAACGTATAGCAGCCTGCACACATGTTATAGTATATGCCCCAAATTAGGTGGAAAAATTACTTTGCAGCAGATACTTTCATTTTTAATTCACTACAGAGGATCCTGAGCCAGATGTTTGATGCCTGTTCAGTATATTCATGGTCTTAGTTTTATCCGGACGTCTTCAGGCAAGCTACCTAAAATTAATGGGCAAAGAACTCTCACAAATTTTGGTGGTGTTTGTAGTATGAAGACAAAGTGACGCCCCTGAAAATTATAATACCCAGGGACTTGGTGTATTTCATCAAGGCAAAGCAATCAGTCAGAAAACTTTGGGCAGAAGTTCAAATACATTTTAATTTCACAGTTAACCTGCATGTCTGCATTAGGCCATCTGGGTGGTATTTGACTTTAAATTATGCACATGTTTATAGATTGAAAGGAATATAAACCCTCTCTTGGCTGAATTAATATAAAAGCTGGATCTTCTGCTGCTACAGGCAGGCTAACCTTCCCTTGGCTAGGCCCCAATGGCAGTAGCCTTGGCACCCTTGGAGTGAGTTTTCTGCATAGACTGTCCTAACATATAGATGTAGAAATCAGTAACCAAGAAGCTGTGAGAAAACAAGCAGCAGAACTGATAAGTGAAGGGACATCTGATATTTGAATTGGTCAAAAATGCAGACATTTTGTCACTTCGTTTTCAGGATTAAATTACTAGCAATACATATACTTTGGTTCAAAAATTTTGGTTCAAAAATTTGGTTGGATTTCTCTACTTCCTTTCTAAAACTGGGGGGTAGCCGCCAATGATTTTCACTTATTATTATTATTGTTGTTATTGTTATTGTTATTGTTATTAGACTTCTATGCTGCCCTATCTCCCGAAGGACTCAGGGCGGCTTACATTAAAAGAACAGTACAAAAATTAAAACAGAAATGAATTTAAATAAGAAATCTCACTAAGCTAACAACAAAACTAACTACTAAAAATTCCCATCCCTCTGTCAGTCCGGGTTGGCAAGCTGAAAAAGCCATGTCTTTAGGCCACGGTGGAAAGTTCGAAGGTCAGGGGCCACCCGGAGCTCCAGGGGAAGTTGATTCCAGAGGGTGGGTGCTCCCACAGAGAAGGCCCTACCCCTAGGGGCCGCCAGCCGACATTGTCTGGCCGACGGCACCCCCAGGAGGCCCTGCCTATGAGACCACACGGGACGCTGGGAAGCTGTTACTGGCCGCAGGGCTCCCTGCAAATACATAGACTATACATAGTCTATGTATGCAAATACATAGAACATATAACACCTCAAACCAGCTCCCATCTGGGTTTATTAGAAAAGTATATCAGTGAAATTCCAAATAAAATATTTCTTATTTGAAAAAAAGGTTCTTTGTTTTCCATAACAGACCTGCTAGAAAAAGAGGCTACTTATTATTTTATTTATTTACATAGCTGTGTATTTATTTATTTTAACAATACTAGTTGTCAGGTTTTTATAGCCCAGGTGTAGTTCATCATAGTGAGTCCACAAAACTTTATTTTAAGGAGAAGAAAATGTCTCGGGTCAGAAGGACCAGCCAAAACCATTGACCAAAGGGGAAATCCATTATATATGAATCTGTTATACTCACTCAAGGTCAAAGGCCATTACAGATATATTTTTAATGAAGAAGAAAGCTTGCTATTTCAGATCTCATGATTATGATTAAAATATTACATTATCTAAATGCTGAGAACATGAATTAAAATTGCTTGGGTTAGAGATAGCAATGCATAACCTTTAATAATTAGGTTAGTTTCAGTCCTATAGAAATTGGAAGACATCCTCGGGGAATAAGATTATTTATATGTCTCCATCTGAGGCCAAAGAAGATTCATTCCAGTTTCAGAATTTTCTAGGAAGTAGTCTGAGCCTTAGATACAAGATGTAAAGTGGGAGAGCATAAGAAAAGGAGAATTGTCCAATGGCAGGATATGATAGCCTACAGTACAAACTGAATACCTTGCAAGCTGTTGTCACAGAGTCTCAGTCCTGACAGGATTTTCTTAAGCCAATTTAGAGTCAGCTTGGCAAAGCAGAGGAGAGAGCACTAAGGTGAAGTTTGCCCTAGAGAGCTCCCCATCCCATTCACGTTGGCGGCACCGTTTTAATGCAGTTCCAGTTTGAAATGATTAGCCAGTGACATCACCGTTACCTGAGGGATAGCAATAGACTTATATACCACTTCACAGTGCTTTACAGCTCTCTCTAAGTGGTTTACAGAGTCAGCATATTGCCCCCAACAATCTGGGTCCTCATTTTACTGACCTTGGAAGGACGGAAGGCTGAGTCAACCTTGGGCCACTCAGAATCAAACTCCTGGAGTGAACAATGAATTAGCCTGCAGTACTGCATTCTAACCACTGCGCCACCAAGGCCACGGGGACTCCTTTCATGTCTCCTACATGGAGCTGGAACCCCGTCAAGCAGCAGCACTTCTCAACACTTCCCGTAATTGAACCTCAATATTTGCTTTTGTTCGTGGAGGCTTGAGAACAGCTGAAAATGAAACTGTTATCTACAAAGTCTTGAATATTGTCTTGCCACTCCTGGGTTCTAAAAGGGATTCTAGGTTCTAGGCGCTGAGCTTTGGGGAATAGCACAATTGCCCAGCAGTCCACAGGATCTGCTTAGCTTCATGTGGTGTTCTCTTTCTGTTGATAGGTCCCTGTGGCCTACCTGAGGCTGCACTGGATTGCACAAGGCCTTCGTTTTTGAAGCAGCTTTGGAAAATGTTCTTCTGCAGTTCTGCAGCCTCCAAAAACCACACAAAAACATGCCTGGTTCTTGTACAATTTTCAGAGGCTCTGGAGACTGCATGAGTGCATAGTCCTCTTGTATGACTTCCAAGGCCGCATGAGTGCACCCCATTCTCATGAGGCCTCTGTAGCCTCTGAAAATTGTGTGAGAACAGGATGTGCTTTTGAGAATAGTTATTGTTGGGTATTGGTGTGTCACCTTGAACATGCGTGTCATAGGTTTGGTTTTATTATGTTGGCAACTCCAAATAAAAGAATCTTTCTAGATATGGATGTTCCCTTGCCTTTATCTTCACAAGGATATTATCTGGCAGGTTGCAATAGGATTACCAGGGGGGACACTAATTGTTATATCTAATGCAGAAATTGATATTAAATTGTATTAATGGTTATTAATCGTGACAGCTAAATGGGACTTCCATGATCAGAAGTAGTATATTTCTGAATAACAATAACAAATTGCACATCCCTCTTGTACTCTGTGTATGAGCTTTCCAGAAAGATATTAATGTGTTAGAAGAATGCCCACACTGATCCATTTTTGATCTGACTCAGAAAGCTATTTCTCATGTTCTTATCCCAAAGGATCATTTGTTTTGTTTTGCAAATCTGCTACAGCAAATCTTTTGTACTGGAAAAGACTGATACACAAAGACCAAAATGTCATTTTCAGTGAGACGTCCTGTTTTGCAAAGCATATTCATATCAAAATGATATTATATTTTGAGTTTGGTCTGGAGCATTGGGAAAGGAGAGCAATACTGAACCACAACTATTTTATGATGTATCTCCCTTTAACTCAGTTTCTACTTCAGAAAAAAAAAACATGTTTAAGCTGCATCAATACACACATTCATTATAATTAATAGATTATTTGCCCTTTCACTCTCTCTGTTTGTCCTTGGGATAATCCTAAATCTGTGCATAAAGCTCAGAGATCATGTTGCTCATTAAAAAAAAAGAATAATCAGTCAAGCTAGAGTTCTTTGGGAAGGTGTTGAACATTTTGACCAGTGCAGATGGTAAAGATATGTTTAATAAAGAGAGAGGATTAGTAGGAACAGAAATAAGCTATGGAGTAAGGAGCCATTTCATTTTATACAGACCTCCATGACATTTCAGGTTGATTAAAACTGTATCAAAGCAGCTTCGGATGGGCAACTTGTCCTAACAGTGACCTCTATTTAGCTTGCCAACCGTGTTATTTTTGTGTATTATTTCATGGCATTTGAACAACTCACTGGCAAACTCTTCTTGCCTAAGTTGATTAAAACAAATTTATATATGCATAAGCCCACAGAAGGCTACTGGATCCTCCTAATATGTTTAAAATTAAGTAATTGATAGCTGTCATTGAGGTTTAAAAAGGAAATAGGTATAGGTCACCTCAAAATAAATGCATTTTTAAAAGGCAACTGTCACAATATTTACTTCTAGCATATAAGGTTACTCTCCATATTCAAATCCAGCACAATAATAAATTAAAGACTTTGGCTTAATGTATAAAGAATTCTGTACCCATTTTTTTTAATGGGAAGAGTTGCCTGCTTTGATTAAGACTAAGAAATAAAAAGGAAAACAGAACCGGCAGGCAACTTGCATCTGTACAAAGTCTGCTATGTAGATTGAATTGTCCCTTCCCAAGGTTTTTATCAAGGAGACTGAGGGAATTAAATCTAACAGTAGGATACAGTTTATGATTGGTTTTGATCCCTCCCTTTTTTCCCCTTCCTTTGACAACTTTTTAAGTTGCGGCTTTACTCTCGGAATAAATGGAGCTTGTGGGCTGTTCATAGTTGTGAATGAAAGCGCACCCTCCTACCGGCTGTTGTAATTTGGATCTATATCCCATCTTGTCTACAAGGAAAAGGGTACTTAGTGATTAAAAAAAATTACAGAGCGCAGAACAAATCAACTACGTGTAATTTGAATACACTAAAATGCTTATTTCAAGCATAATTTCTCTCAGCTCAGCCCACCCCACAGGACTGTCGTTAAGGGAAAAATAGGAAGAAGGAGTATTGTGTATGTATGCTGCCTTGAGTTATTTATATATTAAAAAAGGTAAAAACAAACAAACAAACAAATTCAGGTATGGTGATGTAATATGGATATTATGGAACAGTTGAAACAATGAAACTAACAAGATATTCCTTGATGCACTTCCTGAAAACTGACCGAAAGCAGAGGTGGTATTCAGCAGGTTCTGACCAGCTTTGGAGAATCAGTAGCAGAAATTTTGAGTAGTTTGGAGAACTGACAAATACCACCTCTGACTGGCTCGCCCACATCTATTGTCTGCCTCTCGAGTCCCAGCTGATCGGCTGGGTCTTCTTTGGTTGCCCTGCACAGGAGAACGGAGCTGGAAAGCAGGTTAGTGGGGTGGGGAGGGAATGGGATTTTGCAGTAACCTTCCCTCAGGAGTGGGGAGGGAATGGAGATTTTCCAGTATCCTTCCCCTGCCATGCCCACCAAGCCACGCCCACTAAGCCACACCCCACCCATCAAGCCATGCCACACTCACCAAGCCATGCCCACAGAACCGGTAGTAAATTTTTTTGAATCCCACCACTGTTCCATAGCAATAGATTATGATTAGGATGCAATGCAATGCCATTACAGAAGCAGCCTTTTCAGACATTGTTGATTGATTGATTGATTTGCAACTCTTTTAAAAAGCCCATTGAGGACGTGTCCTGTGGGACTCAAAAGTACAAACTGTAAAAAGATTAAAGTAGTATTTAGCATTGAAGAACTGTGGTGGCACAGTAGTTAGAATGCAGTATTGCTGGCTAACTCTGCTCACCTTGCCAGGAGTTCAATTCCTTCTGATCCTGAAGGATCAGAAGGTTCAAGGTTGATTCAGCCTTCTGTCCTTATGAAGTCAGTAAAATGAGGACCCAGATTATTGGGGCAATATTCTGGCTCTGTAAGTTGCTTAGAGCACTGTGAAGTGGTATATAAGTCCAAGTCTATTGCTATTAAGGGATTAAAAGATATATAAAGTAGGATCAGGATGGCTTGCTGCTGAAAACATCTTCCTTGCTGGAGCATACAGAGTTGATCTGAGAGTCCCAACTGAGTACAGTGTAGGCCTAACCATTAAATTAGCCATACGCTCCAATGTGGCAGATACTGCTGTGTTTAGCACTCCCTTTTACATTGTACTAACCTGATTGGTAGTTAAACTCACTGATGAAGCCCACCATGAAGAGGAGATGATTATCACTCTATGTATTTATTTTAATTTGTACCATTTAAATGGTTACATTTTTCTGTACAGGCTCTTGGGAGTCATCATCTGTTGCGTGTGCTTAGAATTCTATTAGAGAATGCAATATGAGCCTCGTCCGAATTGCCATTCCCAGAAGCAAACCTTTTAAAATTCTGTAACAAAGATGCAATTATGCATACAACTATGTTGAAAAGTCATTTTTGAGACCGCTTTCGTTTGCCAGGGGTCAGGCAGCCAATAACTTTCAGCGCATCTTGGGCAGTGTAATCCAATCTTGGGCAAAATAGATTTCCAGAGGCTAGCTCAGTTCATTATTTTAAATTGATACACTTAAATTGTCATGCAACCTATTAATCTGCATGTATCAGGACAAAAATCAGGACAAGCAGTTTCCATGGATTAAAAAGAAAATCTAATATGAAATGTTGAATATTGTCTAGGCAAGAATTGGACCAATCTAAACTTATTATATTATCCAATTGAAGAGAAGAAGAGGATGACCACTAGAAAGATGGATAGATTCAGCTGAAGGACCAGGTATGAGACAGATCATCACAGATCATCTATGTGCTCACTAAGAGTCAACAATGACTTAATGGCACATAATCAATTAATCATTGTTTTCCTACAGAAATACACCAGTGGTTTCCAAGAGAACTTGGTCTCTTATAATAAAATGATTGATTCTTGAAAACCTGAATGAACTGTTGAATTGTCTTATATGTAGATACCCGAATTGCAGCTTTGTGATGCCTATATTCTTGACCCAATCCACCCTGTTTTGAGGACATCTTCATTTCTCAGTTTCTGCTAACCAATCCGTGTAGTCTTGGTTCATACTGCTGGCATCATCTTCACACTCTTAAATGATCCCCATTCAGAGTCAATGTGCTGTTACTATGCAACATGAATGAACAGATACTAGTGTAAGATCCTGCTTAACTATTGTGGGAAGAGAATGTTGCATTAGAAAGTCTTTGTCTTAATCATATGGTTCTTCTTATTTTTACATATGTAAACTGAATCAGTGGCTGATCCAAGACATAAGTTTTTGTGATTTTTTTTGTATCTCTGTAGTGAGAAAAGCCTACAGAAACTTCATATTTCTGTCTAGTGTAAGTTGAGGAAAATTCTGAGTAACTGAAGAACTGCTTTGAGGTGTAACTGGTAAGACTGACTGTTATTATTATCCATGAAAGCCTATACATACATACATACATACATACATACATACATACATACATATATACATACATACATACTATAAAATTAGTCTGATTGTATCTTTTGACTTCTTTTTTATATGTGATTGCCTTCTTTGATTTCTTCCTATCTCTCTGTATCAAGATAGTTAAAGTACTTATTTGGTATTCAAATTTTACAGCTGGAATGAATCTACATTTTCCCCAAACCCATCCACATGTGTTGGATATCCTTATTGATCAAAAATGAAAAGATAAAAATGGACATTAGTTGGACCCACAGAGATGAAAGCCATTAAGTATCAAGTAAAGAAAAGGATAACCCCAATGTGTTTTGAGAGAACATTCTGCCAGATTCTAGTCAGGGGTGGGCTGATATGGCTAGGGAACATTCTGCCAGATTCTAGTCAGGGGTGGGCTGATACGGCTGATACAACACCCCTAGTCAGGGGTGGGCTGATACACCCAGGTTCAGGCGGACCTGTTGCTAACATTCACCCCTGACTGTCTCTGTCCACCCCTCCCCTCTCCTCCCAGGAGTCTCCACGCAGCCCATTTTGGATGTGAGGTAAGTGCAGGGCCTGCACAGAGGGAAGGGGAAAAATGGGCCTCCCGGAAGTTCTGGAAGTCTGGAAACGGGAAAGCCTCCAGGACCTGGGGAAGGTGAAAACAACCCCCCCTACCATGGTGCAGGAGGCCGACTAGGCCATGCCCACCATGGCAACACCCACTCAGCGACTGGGCAGAGAACCCATTGCTGAAACTTTTGAAGCCCACCCTTGACTCTAGTGCTATTCCTCAAACAATTATGCAACCACTCTGCCTTTTTCTTCTTCAGAGAAGAAAAGGTGGGTTCTAAATAGAAATAATTGTGTCTAGATTTAGCTTCTGTAAAATTCTGAGAATATTGGAGGGCACATATTTGATAAAAGCTTCATCTGGAAACAACACCATCTCCTGCAAAACTGTGCATCACAATGTTGCTATCAGTACAGAATTAGCACTTATCAATAGCACTTAGGCTTATATACCATTTCATAGTGCTTTACATCTCTCTCTTAAGTGGTTTACAGAATCAGCATATTGGCCCCAACAATGGGTCTTCATTTTACCTGTTATGTATGTAGGTTTGAATGTCATTGGTTTAGTTTGAATTGTTCTTGTAAAATGTCAAATAGGATTGGTTTAAAAAGTGCGGGAAAACCCTGCACTCTGATTGGCTGGCAACTACGGCTGCTGGCTATAAGTAGCAGCCGTAGCTCAGCCAAGTCAGGTCCATTCGAGCTGTAGTCACTAATAAACTCTTCACTGAAGCTCTTCGCGTCTGACTCTTCATGCAAACTTAACATTACCAACCTTGGAAAGATGGCTGGCTGAATCAAACTTGACCTGGTGAAAATCAAACTGCTGGCAGTAGGCATCATTAGTCTGCAATAACTGCATTGAAACCACTGTGCCACTACGGCTTCCGTACAATATTAGACTATGGAACCGAAGAGAGACAAGTTATTATAGGACTGGTAATCTTTCAAAGATATTATCTACTTTTTAGATAAACTGCACCCAATCTATATATGGGCTGCTAAAGGAAAAGACATGGTGGAGCTGATGGATGAGATGGTGGATGAGTTAGTGTGGCAAGGAACAGGAAGGAATTTTGGTTGAGCTGCCTGTTCAGATGTTGCTAAAGCTGCCTTTCCTGTAAGGAGACTACTATGTTGCTAAGGTTTTGAATAACCTCCACTCTGTGTAAATACAAACATTTAGGAAGAATCACTGTGTATTCAGAATATTTTGAAACCCATCATGAAGGAATGATTTTCTTTTAAGATTATTTGTTTTGGGTTGTTAGGTTTGGCCAAAAACTTACAGACATGGCTTGGCTAGATTAAAATGTTTACCAGAGATAAGAATGAAGCACTATACAGCAGTTGATTACCTACTGTGATTAAGAAGATGTCAATGTGTGTGGTTGTTTTTTAATAAAGAGGTTCAAACACTTGGCTTCTTCTTGTCACCCTGTTTGAATGGAAAATATTTGGCCCAGTACTTGGTGGCCTTGAAACAAGCCACTAGTTTTATGATTACATAATTGGTAATTCTGACATCAGAACAGCCTCATTTCAACCAGTGAGAGAATAAAAGATGAAGGGAGTTGACAACATCAAATTAAAAAGCTCAATTCCCAGAATGATAGAACCCACATTTCCTGCTACAATGTAGAATCATTCATTAATGATCCACAGATCAGATGCACAAAAAATCCCATCTTTCTCTGAAATGTAAAAGTTTGAGAGTTTGTGGTGTTCCTGGGATGCAAGCTGTAAGTTGTTTGTGGTTGTGTATGCAGTGCCATGAATACAAAGCCACCAATGAACTCACATGGAAAACACATACATTTTTCAAAAGACAAGTAATTGACATTCCCAGCAATTCTTGGATGATCTATTTCCTCCAGCATTTGAGATGAAGTTATAACATAGAGACAAATGAAATAATAATGTAGAATATAACAGGCTGCACAAGAAGTTGGACATAAATATTTTCTGTTTGGCAAATGTGAAAGAACTCTATATTACAAAACTTCCTGCTAGGCCACAAACACACATCTGTAATGGTTTGTTTTCTACATAAGAAAAATTGCCATTGTCATATTCCAAACTGTGTTTAAATTGTTTTATTATAAACTCTCTGTGGGTCTCTGCTTAACTGGGAAATCATTCACTCTAAATTTATCTTTTCTCTGCATGGCATTGACAACTTCTGGCACTGTCAGCTCTGTCTCTGTTAAGAAAAAAAATTCCCTATAGAAAAAGAGATGATACTCAGTTGATTTAACAATCTCCAGAGCACCTTTGGCAATCTCCGCTCATATTAACTCTTTCTGGTGCCTGTATAATTTTGAGGCTCGTGTTAAGATTTGTGATTTGAAGTTAATGAGAAGTGAAAGCTGCATCACTTAAAATTTATCTGACCAAAATTTTTAAGCGGGGGTGTAGGGAGCACATTCAAAGTTTACTTTATATACCTAGTGTTCATTATTGTTTTTCCTTTCAATTAAGCAACAGTTAGAAGTTTGTATTATGTGTGTTATCATGTACTCAGAGACCAAACAGGGAATAAAACAGAGACCATACCTCACTTTTAGTACTGATGATGTTACCTAGTTGAGTAATGAAATGTTTGCAAGAAAACAACCAAGCTCATAGAGCACCAAAGATCTCACAGTTCAACAAATATTCTCTTCTCTAGATACTCATCGTCTCTAAACTATAGCCAAGAGCTTTGTTCTCTCATGTTGCAACCAATGTGTGCTACAGGTTGTTGTATATAACATGATGTATAAATGACTCTTCACAAAGATTTGAAAAAGCTGGGATACAGAGAGTCTGCACCCTTCAGGAATTCTGCATGCACAGGAGACTTATTAATAGCAGCTTAATATGCTTTCTAGAGTGGCACATTAGACAACCCACCCAACATTCTGGAACAACTTATTAGAAAATATGACAAGCTAATATGAATTAATGAGAAAAATGCAAAAGCTCCTGGGATCTGTAATATTTTGGGTGCTGATCAAAGTCTTTACGGGTTACATATTTGGCTAATTCTTATTTTTATATTGTTCTGGCTTAATGCTTCAGGAGCCCAGAAACTGCCTTGACTAAGGCAAAGTGGTTATTCTAATCAACTGCATGTCATAAATAAAGGAGCTTTATCCTTGTTGGGTTTTCATGAACTGTAATGTGCTCCAAAGGTTGATATTATGTTAATTGCATAAAAAAGAATCAATTCTCCCAAATCTTTGTTATTTAGGTTAAATATAGGATGGAACACAGAAAGAGGAAAGGGATTATTGGATTTGATTATGGGTATGTGATTACACTACCTTTGATTTCCCATGCCACACCTTCTAGTTGGCAATACAGAAATCTAAAAGGTAGCTTTAGGGTCTCATTTAGCTAACCTTATTAGCCGCTTAATCTGCCATCTGGAATTGTTGGGTGATCATGTTTTATGAGTTTTCTTGGCAATAGTTTGGAAATGATTTGCCACTGTCTTCTGGATTTTTCTAAAAATGTTTTAAAGTTTATAGATTATTTGACAATCCCTGGGATTTCTTGGTGGTCTCACATACAAATGCTAATTAGAGGATTAGGGAAATGCTGCATATATAATATTTATTTTTTTATTTGACTATTTCATTAGATGTAATGTGTTACATGTTAACTGTAAGGGTGACAACTTACTATGAACATGTTGTATTGTCTTATTCATATCTATTTGTATATTTGTATTAGTTATTCTATTCCATTCCATTCCATTCTATTCTTGTAATGCATCTGTATTTTTGATGTTTGGTCAGCCAAATGCCTTAATACTGTACATACTTACATATGTTAAAGTTCCATCTTTAATAAATCTAATAAAAGCAAACAATAACTTCATATATAAGGGTAAAATAGTCATAAGCAACCTTGCTCCCTGCTCTGAGCAGTCTTATTGATGTAACTGAAGAGCTGAACTCCAAAGTTATAACCTAATTGTTTGTGGTGGACAGTCTGTGAGTTGGAACCATACATATGTGGATAAACAAAGGATGCTAGCCTTTTTCTATACTGACTGACTGTTTATAGAGGTCATAGTGCAATGTAGGGAGAGAAGGAACTGTTGGAGGTTTAGGATACAAGTAGCCCTTCATTTAGCAACTACCTCACCTAGCCACCGTTTACAGTTACAATAAGTGATAAAAAAGTAACTTCATCATCATTCCTGGCATATACGGCTTCCATAGCTCTGTAAAGCAAAGTAAGGCTGAAGTGACATCAAAAGCACAGTTGTTGTTTCACTTACTGACCATTTTGCTCAACAACTAAGTTTCTGGTCCCAATTCTGGTTGCTAAACAAGAATTATTGTATTCTAAATACAAACACAGTATAGAGCCACAGATTTTTCTCTTCACTAAGCAGGATTTAATTTTCTAAGGCAATGGCCCCCACAACCTTTTGGGCACCAGGGACCGATTCCATGGAGAGAGGTTTTTCCGTGGGCTGGAGGGGGTGTTGTTTTGCATGCTGCCTACATCTCGCATATGAGGCTTCACTTGTTTGTGCAGACCGGTTACTGACATGCTGCGGCCCGGTGCCAGTCCATGCACTGGGGGTTGGGTATCCCTGTTCTAAGATATTAAATGTATAAACCAATATTTGCCTACAAGAGATTTGTATCATAGTAGACACAAGATTTTATTATAAACTCATTTGTGCTTGAGCGAATCACTTTACCAATGACACAACATTTAGGGTGATCTAAGCCCTTCTCGTTCTTTATAATTCTTACTTGTAGGATGCTGAAGGAGAGCATATATACTGTATGACATCTAAATATAATACCCATTCTTCTTCTTATTGACTTCCTGATACTCAGGACAGCATTTCAAAGTGGGAAATTTCTTCTATCCATAGAGGCTTGCAGTCTTCTCTACCTCACATAAAAGAGGCTTGCCTTAAAAGACCTCTTGATCATATGTTCATTTTGAAAAACAGATGGCTGTTGAAAATGGAGACTGAAAGATGAGAGGATAGTAGTACAGCCATTAGTCCATATAGTTTCAACAGTTGCATAAAGAAGTATCTTAGTTGGTTAGAAAGTTTCTAAGAGCTGGTAAGTAGGCACTACAATGAGGAGCATGCCTTTTCATAGATGAATTATTGCTCATCATTAAAAGGTTTTTAAAGGGCACTTAGACAGAAAACCTGCAACAGGAGCTTCATCCAAAGAGATCCGCTATTTGCCCAACATCTACCATTTTATTGGAACTTTCAGGCCTATCCAATTCCATGTTATTCTGTAACACAGCCATTCTAAAGGCCAATATATTTGGTAAAAAATGGTAAGCTGAGCCCATGTGACAAATTTATTACTGGTTCTCACTTCCTAATATCCTCTTAAATAATCCCCACTTGCTTTTTCCATGTCTTATAACTCAGGTTATGGCATTCTAAAATGACATTAAGGTTCAAGTTAGCTGGAATTTCTCTGTTTTGAGGTCTGTGAAATAAGAGCTAAATCTTCACATTTGAATCTCAGTACAAAAAAATGGACATTTATAGTGACAGTGATCAAACTTGAATGGACACCCATGGACATTATGGTTGCATCTACCTTATCCCAGCTTAAAGCAACTTCTATCTTTTTAAATAGTTAAATTAAACACCCTTATTAGTAGGGGGCCAAGGGCAAGGTGGGGATTCTTGAAGCAGCAACACATTATTGTATTAGTTGATTCGAAAACCAACAACAGAGAAAAATGTAATAAAGTGAAAGGTGTAGCAACAGAAACCAGCAATTCCATGCCCTTGAATGTCTATAAGAAGATGTGGTGAACGACTCACTGTGATTGTTGTGAATAAGTTTGTGAGGAAAAGGAGAAACCTAAAATTCCTGGACCAAGAAATCTGAATTATGTGACAACTATAAATTATGAGCATCAAACCAGTATGCATTATGGTAGTTATACTGCATATTCAGTTACACAAAATATTGTTGTTGCAGAATGAGTTATGTTTCTCAGTATTCTGGGACTTCTTTTTAAAATTACATTTATATGCCGCCCTTCTCCGGAGACTCAGGGCGGCTTACAATTTTTGGGATACAACCCAGTGTGCTCAGCAATAGCCTTCATTCCATTGTATATGCCTGCTTATTCCTAAGCGGCATTTTTACAAAGTCAGCTTATTGCCCCCAACAATCTTGGGTCCTCAATTTACCTACCCCAAGAGGATGGAAGGCTGAGTCAACCTTGTGCCTGGTGGGACTCGAGCCTGCAGTAATTGCAGGCAGCTGGAACTTAAGTGCTAGGCATTTAACAGCCTGCACCACCAAGGACTTGACGAGGAGCAGTGGAGAATTAGTCATTGAATTACTGTTTGGCTATGTCTAAGCTACTGAAAACTTTATTTAGACTTCAGCGAAACTTAAAAACCTGATTTGAACTCAATGACACTATCTCTAAGTAAATATGTGATTATATGAGAAGATTGTTTTCTCTTATGAATGCACCCTGTGTTTCATTTTGATTTGTTGTTTGCTTCCAATTGCCTGGTTTCTGAGAATGAGAAGCACAGCACACCACATTATGTTTCTTAAAACTTTTCTACACCTACAATGTGTGATGTCAAATTGTCCCCTTCTGCCAATGATGTGAGGTCAGGCACTAATACCTGGCTCTGCAGGAGACTGAGACCTACCTGCTCTCATGCTTGTTCTCTAATAAGTTGCACCATAGGAGGTTCATATTGTTGGATCTGGGGAGGCCCAGCATCTTACCAGTGTGAAAATGTCTGGCACAGAGCTGTCATGGCTACAGCTGCCTGCCTACTGTCCCTGTTAGCAGATTTATAACTTTTACTTGTTATTTTTTAACTGTTCTCCTTTCTGAGAGATTTGCATTACTTTCATTTGAATGTATAATGTCTCTATCCTATCTACCTACTTACCTACTAATCATCTTGGTGTTGCTTAGCCAAAGGTATAAAAGAAAAAAGCTTTGCTGATTGCATGTAGTAGGTTTCTCCCTCTTCGTGGGCCTGTATCACTGAACAATGGAGTTACAATTGCCCTATGGTGATGTCTGTGTATAGCTCCCTCTGAATTGGCAGCCAAGGGGTCTCAGCTAGTCCAGCTGTGGCTAATATAAGAAGTCACAGGTGCAGTAATAACCAGCCAGCAGGAAGAGTTGAAGCATTGTGGATAGCTTTCTGTGGGGAAGATGTGCAGCTATTGCTAGGCTTTGTGTCAGGATGGCGGGCCATCAGTTGGGGCAGCCTTCCAGTCAAAGACTCAGGTGCTGATGGCTGAGTCTGGCAGTATTGCAGTTTTGGTCAATTGGAATGCATTTTAATGACTTGGACATTCAATGGCTCACCTCTTTTTTGTCTCTCTATATTACGTGCAAGATCCTGGATGCATTGACCAACTTTGGCTTGAACCTTATTCCATTCTCTGCTTGCAGTCTGAAGGGACATTATTACTTATTCAGTTATATGAATCAATGACACAAAAGTCCTTACTCACATGTATACCCTCTACATAATTTCTGGATGTCCACTATTTGCTAAACTGGGCTTCTATTATGATGCCTTATTTTAAAACAGTGGTTTTAAAGATGCTTTTAAAAAAAGATTTCTAAGGAGCCAGAGAGTCCTTCCTTAAATTTTCTTCAATGGGAAATTTCTTAATTAGTAAGGTCCTCTACTTTTAATCTTTCCATATTTCCACTGTCACCCTTCTCTTTGCACCCCAGTTCTGCTGTGCTATCTCATTATGGTAGGGATGTTGGTGGGTTCCTGCAGGATTGAGTGAAGAAATTCCAGCAGAGTAATTCAAGACGGAAGCCATTCCAACTTCCAGCTAAAGTAATACACTGATATTGGGCAACAGCAATAACAGGACATGCTGGAGGTGAATGTCATGCCCCGGTTGGAGACTGACTCCAAGGAAGAGGAGGAGCAACTGGCAGGGTGTGGGAGTGTGGCTCCAGAGGGGGTGGAGGAGGCTGGGGAAGAGCAGAGGCCAGCTGAGCCCTCTGAGGAGGATCCAGGCCCATCTTCTATCCACCCTAGAGCACGCAGGGAGGAGAGGATCAGATCAAAGCGTGCTCTACTCGGGAGGCGGGGGCCAAGATCCTCCTCAGGGTTTGCAGCTGGGAGCTCTGTATTTAAGTCCAAATATGCGTAGTCTGGCTGCTGGAGTCAAGGTTAACATTTGCTGCTTAAAGAAGGTTTATCTTGTTTGGCGTTCTTCCAGTAGTTTGTTCCTGTTTATTTTCCTGAAGTGGACACTTATCTACCCTGGATGGTCAAGGGACTATATTGAGGTGGTTTGGTTTTGGTTTTCCTCTTTGTTATCGGCGTTTTAAAATATGAACTGTGTTTTTTGCTTTTTGAAATATTCTTTTGACTCCCCCCCAGGAACTAATTATACAGTGAAGGCATTAAAGGACTGAGTTATATTTTGGAGTTTATTCCATTGCTGAGCTACTCTGGGTCATCACAGTGAATAAACACTGTAGTGTAGTGACAATGGCAAAGGCATCATTTCATATTACTTGGGAAAAGGCAACTTCTATATTAAACCACTTCTATATTTACCAAGAAAACCACATGGATAAACAAAATAAAGTAATAGATGATATAGGGATGGATGAAGGGCCCCTCAGGTTGAAGGGTTTTCAACATGTTATATGGAAGTAGAGCTACTGATCAATTAGTATCAAGTACTAATAGTGTTAATGATGTGGCTTGATTAAAGCCTTCCAATCATCTAGTTCAGGAGTGGGCAAACTTTTTGACTTGAGGCCACAATGGGTTCTTAAACTGGACTGGAGGGCCGGAACAAAAGCATGGATGGAGTGTTTATGTGAACTAATATAAATTCAAAGTTAGATTACTTCACGTAACCTTCTGGGAGAGCAAGAGAACCCTCCGTTCTTTTGGCTCTATGGGCCGGATAGAACAGCCGTAGTTGGCCCACGGCTGATCTAGTTGCTAATGAGGCCATGCAAGGAAAGAAAATGTGAAAATATAGAGACAGAATTACAGTAAGATCATGGAACATAAGGAGCATGAAAAGTTAGCATAGTGAAGGGTGGAATTAATCAACTTCACATTGATATCTTTTTAAACATTGACTCATCTTAGGAGCACAACCCAATGTGCTCAGCAATAGGCATCAATAAATTGAAAGTGGACTGGACATGGATATTTTTAATCAAAAGATATTGTTTAGTACTACTGTATATTCTTTATTACAAAATAAGGAATAATATTGCTTTCACAGGAAGACTATAGTAAAGACAGTATTTGGGCAAATTGCAGCCTGTGATGAAATAATATCAATTAGACTTCATGGATAACACTTTAATATGATTATCCAGGTTTATGCTCAACCACTGATGGAGAAGAAGAGGACACTAAAGAGTTTTATGGTCAAATTAAACCTAAAATCAATAGAACATCATAGCAGGTGTGCTGCTTAGGGAGACTGGAATGTCAAAATTGGAAATATTGAGGAAAACAGTTGAACTGTAGGGCCTAAGAAACTGAAATAAAGCAGGATAACTTATCAGTTCTGCCAAACTAATGGTTTTTTTTGAACATTGCTTACACTTCCTTCAAATGACCAAAATGATACCTTTATATATTGATGTCACCAAACAGGGGATATAGAAATCAGAAATTTCATATTTCTGGGTCTGATCACTGCTTGAAATACAGTAAGTATCATAATAAGAAAGAATGGCAAGATACTGTTAGCTACCTCTGAGGCCTACACAATATGCAACTCATAATAAAATAAACAAAATAAAGCAAAACTAACCCTGCGGCTAATCTCCAGGTACTTATGTCTAGTTGTGAGCCCTCCCAAACCACTTTGCTCAAGCAGCTGGCTCAAAAGTTAAAAAGCAGAGTTGCCTAGGTTTTTCTGTTCATATCCTGAGTTTTGAACCTTTAAATGTAAACTTTTGTACCGTTACAGTTAACACCTGTACACAGGGACCTCGCTTTTTGAAAGCCTGTCTCCTCCGAAGTTAAGCCGAGATGAATTTGCATCTTGTTTAAGCTGAGACCCAGGGAAGTCAATTGAACGAAACAGTGTAACAGAACCTACCCATTTGCTGAACTGTGGGGTCTGATGCTGATAATGTATATCAGCTGACAGATGTCTTGCTGAGCCTTGTCCTTGCTATTATGGCTTCAGAAGATGCCTGCAATGAGGTGGAGATGAATATCTAAGGCATCTAGGAGAGATTAACTTAATCACACCACATGAGATTGTATAACAGCAGCATTCAGCTGCTGGTCTGGACTGTTATGTAGAAGCAAAAGAGAGTTCAAATATACTGAGGTATCAACTGTATGCAACAGAGCCATTTAAACTTAACTCACCTCAAATTACTTGGTTTTGTATATTCTGATTTTACGAGCTTGGTCTCTTCTTCTACCAAAGTAGATGACAAGGTGGCATTTTATGATAAATTTGTGAGTGTGGATGGAAGAAGGGATGCATTGTTTTCCAGACTTTGGGAACTCACATCAGATATTCAGCAGCAAGAGATTTCAAGAGTAGCCCTGTCTAACATTGCAATGCTTTTCCTTATCTTCAAATCTGATTGTAGATTAAAATGATATAATCTTAAATTCTGGGGAAAAAAAACTTTTGAAGTCACGCAGTCCAGTGTGTATTTGTTGGAATCTAAAGATCTCTTATAGAATCTTAGAATTTTAGCTTGGAAAGGCTAAAATCTCTTCTACTTAAGTAGAACAATTTAGACAAAAGCACCTATTAATCCAGATTTTCCATGTTTGTTTTTCTAATCCCTTAGCATCTGGCTAAATTTTTCTCATGACTGTCAAATCTCAGTTTTGAAATGCAGACAGTTCATTTTCTCCTACTAGTTTCTCTCCTCAAAATTGCTTTTGAAAAAAAAAGCCATGAAAGATACTTTCCAATATAGTTGATCCAATGCCATTTCATATGCTGGACCTCCTTAAATAAAACATAATAGTTTCCGACAGATTCTTTTATTTCTTTCTCTGTTGGAAGAAACAGGAAGGAAGTAGATGGCAGATTTCATTGTCCTAAAATGATGTGTTTAAACCAAAAAAAAAGTACCCATTTTAGTATAGAGACAATATTTTAAAAATCATAAGAAAAACCCCTGCTTTGTATCTGGAATTTGCATATTTCAATTCCACTCAATTAAATATAGGCATTTTAAAGAGTAATCATATTTAAAACTGGACTGCCTGGCAGATAAATTATGCAGAAATGAATAAACAAATTTAGACAGGTTTCTTAACATTTTAGTGCTAGACTCCATGAAGACCTGAAGTATATTGATTTGAATATTCGTTTAACAGTATGTTTGGATTTCAAGTCTTTCAGAAAGAAATTGGGTTCTGGTGACACTGGAAGGCTCAAGGATTTAGGTATTCATACATGTCAGTAAAATATTTCAGATTCCTGTATCTACCAAGAATAATGAGGCTGTTTCAAAGCTAAAAACCAGTGATTTGTCATCCAGTGAACTTTTGAGTTGAGTGGGCTTGAGATATATTTAAATAAGCACTGTTGATCTTATCTGCCTAAACTAATTTTTTAGTGATTAAGTTTTTACATTTCATAAATAGATGTGTTTTTAGATTCTGTTCCTCAGAGTCAGAAATCAAAGATGTTTGACATGGTAGCTGGTGTTGACATATGAATAAAGTATTTTCTTTCCCCAATGAATTCTGTAGATAGAGTTTGGGGGTGAAAGTACCAGAAGTAAAGTAAATGAGAGCACTAAGAAAGTCCCATGTTAAACAATTTTGAACAGACAGACAGAAAGGGAAAAAAATAGAGGCCTATGTTTGAATGGGAAATAATACTTTAGAGTTTTGGAAAAGTTTAGAATAGAATAGAATAGAATAGAATAGAATAGAATTCTTTATTGGCCAAGTGTGATTGATACACAAGGAATTTGCCTTGGGTGCATAAACTCTCAGTGTACATCTAAACAGCAAAGTAATATAATCAATTCAGTTTAATTTGTTTAAAATTAATATATTGACTTCAAGCCAAAGTTGGAGAATGGTCTTCTTGTTGAAATGTAGCTCTCTTTGTCCTTTCCTGCTGAACATGTTGGAGGATGAGAATTGTTGCTCAGTCATATTTTATTTACAACTAGACTTAAAGACCTGAGATTTTAGGATCTTCACCACTCATATTCTATTTAAATCAGAGTACTTACTGTTGTTGTTCAAAATAACATCAGTTGACTAAAAAGGGAATGCCATTCCTTGACACAATGTCATTACTTAATTTATGTTGCAACTAGGAGAATTAAAACAATAAGTCAATTGTTTAATTGTTTGGCTGCTGATAGGAATTATTGCTTGATGAAACAATAAGCAAGAATTTCCTTAATCTGTATGCGTGAAAATAATTAAAAGGATAGGAAGCTTTAATTTTACTCCATTTTCTTACCGATCAGTTAATTTCATTTCTTTGAAGAAAAAGATAATAATACAAGGAAAACGAGAGCAAGCATTTACAATACAGTACAATTATTTGGAAAAGTCTGCTATTTTCCAGTAGAGGGCATTAATATACATTTATCTTAAAAGCTAACCATGTTACTTGCTAAGCAACACATGGATAGAAAAAATAACTCCCAGTAACAAACTTTTAGCACAACAGGTAGTATTTCACCTTTAGCTTAAGACAACACAAAAATATGTTTTTCTGAATTCTTTAAAAAAAATAATCTTAAAATTTCCCATTTAAAATTATTTCTGGGATTTTTGTTAATATTAAAGAAAAATACGTAAAGATCTTGTATATTTAATTATTGTAATAATAAAAAGTCATGTTTAATGTGGTAGTCTAAGTGAAAACAGTTGTTACAAATTTTACTTCTTGTCTTCCATTTTTCATTTAAAAATAAATATTCAAATATTCAAAATGATTTGTTTTTATGGATATAAAACAACCTTCTTAATATTATATGAACTGAGCTTGCTGCTACTTTTTTTTAAAAAAAAGATTACTACAAGAAAGTTTGAAAAAGTACTTTCATCTAGATGTGTATATTTTCAGTTCAAAAGATGTTCAACATATAACACAGTATTGGTTCTGTGTCACTTGTATTCTGAGGGAAATCTAATAACAATGTTTATTTGTTTTAAAAACCCTTGTGAATAAGTTGGTCCATTCTTCATTGAGATCAGGAGCTACTTAATGATCTGGAATGTAATAATAAATGTGTTAAGAAGCATTTGTAGAAGGCCAGAATGGTATTAGTGAACACAAGTAATTGTTAAGTAAACAAGCTTCTTAACAGTTTAAATGTTTAAATTTGGTGAGAGAAAATATTTTAACAAATAAACCTCTGTGTATTAATATGAAGTCTTCTTGAGAAAATGTGAACTTTCCAATCTCTGCATATATTTTAAAAGAGACATTTATTGTTATGAACTTAACAGGCTTTTAAAAAAAGTTAATAGCATTAAACTACAGTGCATATTTCTTGATGCTAATAGATATGTTAATTTCCATACGGCATTTTCTTACGCAATTTTTAATTCAGCTCCCTTTCCTGTTTTTAGTATAATAATTGCTTACAGTATTCTGATTTGATTTTATATGACTAATTAAAGCCATGCTGGAAAAAAAAACAGGTTTGCAGGTAATATTAAAATTAAATATGTTAATTTGTACCACAGAGTGCAGCTTTTATATGAGTTTTAATTTGGTATAGAACCCTTCGTTTTATATTTATAAAGAGCACTTGAAAGACTATCTTACTTTTTCATAGATTCATACCAGAGGGAAACTTGTACATGTAGTTTAGCTATGAGCTATTTTGACATAAATTAAGTGGTTGCTAACGTGGTATTATGGCACCAACATAATTTTAAGCCCATTGCAAAGTGAATGTAGTTTCAGGAGTTAATATTCATGTATATTTAAATATCGAACATTCATTTTACTTACGAGTAAGGAACTTTGTTCTAAATCCAGTGACAACTGTCCAGTAATCAGCACAATATTACTGATACAGAGAACTATTGAATAGAATTCAGCTCCATATGCAAATTCAATGCTTTGTCATTTTGGATGGTATTTTTTATGGCATCCTTTTGCATATAGAAAAAACAAAGTCTCATGGACTTTGCAGACAATGTTCATATGAATGGCTGAAACACAAAGATACTTATAACATTTTAATAGTTCTAAGACTATCATGGATGTATCATTAATTTAATCAGGTGCGTAGAGTTGTTGTACACTGAGATGGTGTTTTAGACCAGGCACCTTTCTGTAGCATTTAGAGATAACTAAGCATTCACTAATGACCTTTGAGTTTCCAACATGTGCAGAAGTCACTGAAAAGCTTCTTCTTCTTCTTCTTCTTTTTTTTTACCAGTTTCTCTTTCTAGGTAGTTCAGAGAATTGAGGAAGGAACCAGATTTTGGTGTAAGCTGAAGGATTAAAAGCAAAGGACATTCCCTGGATCCATCTCAATTCCCTCATTTGGTAGCCCAGGTAATCTAGGGAGGTCTTATGGAACTTGCATTTTGACAGCTTCACATAGAGTTTTTCAGCTAGGATTTTTTTCACTGTACTTGCCACACTAATTTGACATGCTCCTCTAATGTTTTGCTGAATATAAGAATGTCATTCAGATAAAGTAGGACTCCAGTATATAAATGCTCATGCAACACTTCATTGATTAATTGCATAAAGACTGTGTGGGCTCCCTGAAGTCCAAAAGGCATGACTCAGAATTGAAAACTTCCTAGTGGGCAATTGAAAGCCCTTTTCCATTTGTCCCCCTCCCGAATGTGCACTCTGTAATAAGCTTCTCTTAGGTCTAGCTTAGTAAATATTTTGCCCTTTGGTAGGTGATTCAATAAGTCCTTCATGAGGGGGAGTGGGTAGGCATTTTGCACACACACACAGTTGATCTTATGGAAATCCACACAAAGCCTCACCCCTATTTTTCTTTTCTTTAAACAGCACTGGGGCAGCTACTTTAGATTTTGTGGGCTCGATGAATCCTCTGGCTAGTTTGGTGTCAATACACTTTCTCAATTCAATCATTTCTGCGGGCATCATGGAGTACATTTTTGGCTTTGGTAACTTGGCCCCTGGCTCGATTTCAATTGCACAGTCAGTTGGCCAGTGAGGTGGGAGGATATTGCATTCCTCCTCACTAAAGACGGCGACCAAGTCTTTGTACTCTTTAGGGATTGAGGGGCCACCTGGCAATATCTCCGTGGTGGTGGCTGCTGCTTCTGATGGTCAGGGGCTAATTGGTGATTAGTCCCTATCAGGAGGGATAGTTGGCAATGTGCCAATTTCTGTTATGATCTTCCTATAACCATCTTCCCATTTGATTGTGGGGACCCATTTGTCAAGCCAGGCAAGTCCCAATATGACAGATTCGGTCATCTTTGGGACTACTATGAACCGTCTGAGTTCCTGGTGCTGACCCATTTCGAGCCTAACAAGTTCTGTGACTTGGGTGGCAGGGGCTCCACCAATCAATGTCTCATCCACTTCTAGAAGTGAATTGAGCATGCCAAGGGCCTCATCTTTATTCCTAACTGCTCAACAATGGGGAACCCAATCAGGCGTCTGGAGCAGCATGTGTCTATCACTCCTTCTACTTCTTACTGCACCCCAGTCTATGGTACTACCAAATTGATCTTTACGGCAAAAGGGAGAATGGCTCCACTCACCATTGGGTCATCTTCTCCACTGGCAATCCCTGGAGGAGCTTCTCTGGTTGTAGGTTCTTCACCTTTGTTTGTAGGCAGGGGAGCCTCTATGGCTTGCTGGGCGAATCTGCCTGATGTCTGGTGGCTTCCTTGGGGTTCTCCTTCCCCTGATTGCCATAGCTGGTCAACATTGTGGGATGGGTGTGTAGAGCCTCTATGCTTTATTTTTTATTTTATTTTTATTTTATTTTTTTAAGCCTAAAGCAGGACTAGAACTCACAGACTTGGGGTTTCTACACCAGCATGTTAACCCCTACACTAAAACTAACTCTCTGATTGTATACTGAATTCTAAAAGGTTGATGATGAATGCTTTGCATGACCTTAATCCAATAATTATGGGTTCTTGCTATCTAATTGGACAAGCATGTTAAAGGAAGTAGCTTCTTATCAGGTTTCTGTAATACATCTACAGAGCCTGATTAATCTTAAGATTGCCATCAGTTTTTTTTAAATGCTACCACGAAACTTAAGTAAGTCTATATATTCCTTTGTTCTGAAATATCCTTGTTTTCCTAATATTGAAAGTAATTGGAATTGCTCAGCACTTTTGCCATCTAAGTGCATATGAGATGTAAGTATACCTCATTCCAAGCGACAGAACTCATTTGTGAAAGCAACTATCCATTTGTGCTATGGATATCTATCTATGTGACTTTTCTTGATCACAAATTTCCATAAATATGTAAGATACTGCTCTCCTGGAGTTAGACATTCCCAATTTGAGTGACTTCCAAACACACAGACTAACTCTCAAGATTCTTAGCAATGGCTACACTTGCTGGGAAAATTTGGAAGTTCCTGGAGCAGGTGGCATTCAGAGGTTGTTTTATGGGCAATAATTGTTTTTACTACCATCTTGCTCTCCTGCTGTAATCAATTGCTATACCTGATTTGGAGATATATTTCTAGGAGAAGATTCGGAGCAGAGGAAGAGGTATTTATGAGACTATGGGCTAGATTTTCTTTGTAAAAGAAGCTACACTCTTCATCCGGTTGCTTCATTAAATCAGCCCACATATTTCACCACCATCATTCTTCCTACAATTATTTTCTTGCATTTTCTCTCCAGCAATTAGTTGTGAGCTATATGCAGATTCAACACTCAACTTCTACAGGAAAGCCAGGCAAATTTCCTGTGTGCCCATGTATGACTAATTGTGCAGACTTTTCTTTAAAATGCACCTTTTACAGGTTGTTAACAGAACACTAGCTGTATGACAAAAAGGTTTCATTATTAGCTCTGAGCTATTGATTTTCTTTCTGTAGAGGACAACTCTGTAGAGGACAACCAAATAAAAGAAACCACCTAGTCACTTGGGGGAAAAAAGCTTGTTTTGTTTTAAATCAATAAGCACACAGGTGGGATTCAGCCAGTTCTAACTGGTTTGCCCAAACCGTTAGTTAATTGCTTATGCAGTTCAGAGAACCAGCTACAAATAAAGTGCAATGGAGGTTTCCCCACTCTTCCTTCAGTTAATAGCTCTGGGCAGATAGCCAAGAACCACTTAACAGTTGCAGCTGGAATGCAGCTGATAATGCTGAATCAAGTCAATAAACAACAGGATTAGGGCAGGGAAACCCATCAATCACCCATCTAGGGGTGGGATTAACCTCTTCCCTTCAGGAAGAAGGACAAGATTACAAACATTTTCATTATTATTATTTTTTGCAAGTAATTTTTTATTTTTATTTCTTTAAGTACACCTTTAGGTGAACAGTGGTTCTAGGCTTTTTACATTTTAAATCAAACATGACCATAATCACAGCTATAGCTTTCTTGTCTAATTTCACATCATTATCTATTACTAATTTTCCTTTTTTATATTCTCATACATTACTTTATATCGATCTCTTTATTATTATTCATTCTTTATATTCATTCATCATATATTCTTATATTCATCATATTTGCAAATTTTATCAAATCATATCATTCCATTAGTTACTCACAAATTCATCTTAATTTATATTATCCAATATTTTATCCCCCTTTTAATATTACTTTTGCCACTGTTATGTATATCTATATATTTCATGCACGCTCTTCCCTCTAACTTCATCACTTTTACACAAATTATATTTTCCATCTTATTTTCATTTAGCCAATTATATAAACTAATAACAATATAATTATTTTTATGCTATGTTCATGTACCTCATTACCTTATACAAATAAGTAACAAATTATATAATCCATTAAAAATATTATCTATCATCTATCTATCTATCTATCTATCTATCTATCTATCTATCTATCTATGCTCTCTGTCAGATTCCACATAATATTTCCTTTCCCCTATTACATATTAATTTCTTATATTTTCCATAGACACTTATATATCTTACTTAAGAATCCTATCATAAAATCTTATTTTCATAACTGTTCCAATTAAATTGTTAATTCTTCTTATTCTAATTGTTATTTTATATATCTTTAATAACATTTCTATAATAAATTATGAATTCCAAATTCCTCAAATACACACACACACATGTATATGTATATGTATGGTATTCAGCTTTGTTTGGGTATTTTCCCACGTCATTATAGTTGTGCTTTTAAAGTTGTAGAGGCATTTTGGCAGAATCTCATCTGCCATCATCAGGCTTGTGTATTGGGTTTGTCTGTGTGTCAGGCAAGCCTGATGATGGCAGATGATATTCTGCCGAAATGTCACTACAACTTTAAAAGCACAACTATAATGACGTGGGAAAATACCCAAACAAAGCTGAATACCATACATATATATACCCATGAAAACTTAAGAAAACACACACACACACACACACACACACTACTAGAATACCCTTTCATGTGGAATCCCCATCATTTCCATTTTTAACCATCATTTCTAACTCTTTCTAATATATTAGTTTGTCCTTTCTTAGCTTGCTTTCCATTCTCTATCATTTTTTGGCTCTTAATCATTCCTTCTTTCTCTGTTATTTTGTAATCCCTCCCCCCAATTATCAAAGTTCATCCCTCTCCTGATCTTCTTTCTGTAATTTCCTTTCCTTTTGTTTAACCTTCAAAGTGTTTTCCCCTTTATTTATTACATCAATCATTAACATCTTAGTTTTAATTTCCTTTTTTGGTTCTTTTGTGCTGTTTGTTATTTCCTTTGCTCTATTTCACTGGTTTCTCTTTTGTTTAGCTCCTCCCCCTTCTGTGTTCTTTCTTCTTCTGTTGTTTGCATCCCCATTTCTGGATTTTCCTCTGTGCTCTGTATTTTAGTACATAAATCCAAGATTCTGTTCCACATTTCATTTGTAGTTTGAAGTTCCAGCCTTATTTCTTTACATAATTTACTCATCTTTATTTTACTTATTGTATCCAATTGTCCAATTGTCCTGTATTTTTATTTTATTTAAACCAGTGTCTTTTTTTAATTTTTAAAGTCAATGTCCTCAAGTCCTTATTTCCCAATTTCAATCAGTCTATTGCTTTTCAAAAAGTTCCAATAAAAATAATCAATAGTTTCAGGGGTAATATCTTCATATATTCTTTCGCTGTTTGATTTTGATATTTCAACTTTCTGGGGTCTTATATAATACAGTTCCTTTTATTCCTTTTAAATTCACATTTTAATTAAGTTGTTAGTTTGAAGGGATCTGCAGGATTTTTCTTTTATCAACAGATAGCTCTCTTAATCCAGTTTTAACTTTCCATGCTCCCCCCGTTTCTTTACGCTTTTATTACCTTTGCCAATTTTTAAAAATTACATTTATATGCTGCCTTTCTCCAAAGACTCGGGGCAGCTTACAATTTTTGGGATACAACCCAATGCGCTCAGCAATAGCTTTCATTCCATTGTATATGCCTGCTTATTACTAAGCAGCATTTTTACAAAGTCAGCTTATTGCCCCCAACAATCTTGGGTCCTCAATTTACCTACCCCGAGAGGATGGAAGGCTGAGTCAACCTTGAGCCTGGTGGGATTCGAGCCTGCACTAATTGCAGGCAGCTGGAACTTAAGTGCTAGGCATTTAACAGCCTGCACCACCAAGGTTTCCCAAATATTAGCTATTATTTTCTTTTTAAAACAATCAATTTCAGCATTTTAATTAATGCCTTTTTCATGCCAAATCCTGTTCAATCACCAGTTCCAATTTTATGTTCCTTTTTTGTAAAAGTTTTCTCTGTGAATTATTTGTTTTCCATTTTAATTTGTTTTCTTTTCCCAAAAAGTAATTTCCTTGCATTTCCCAGGTTTTTTCATACTTTCCAATTGCAGGTAGCACAATTCTTTATGAGAATTCTTTTCTGTTTGTTTTATCGGGGTTACCTTAAAGTTCGATATATTATCACCTAGTCCACACACCATTCACTGCTTCTCTGCTCCAGCACAGTCTTAGTTTTCCAGACTGCCTCCTGTCTTCATAGTAGTCATTTTCGGCTACTGTTGCAGCTTGTCTTTGAAGGTGGTTTTCCTTGTCAGGGAGGGAAGATGTGGCTCCCCTCAACCTGCCAGGCAGTCCCCCTTTCTTTACCATCCCAACAGGGTGGTTCCAGTCTCGATTGGGACCCTCCAACGAGGAGAACTTGGAGTAAAGCTGTGGACAATTGTAGACTCTGCTCCAACTACGACAGAAGTGCAACTGAAACCCCACAAACATTTTCATTATAAAGAGTATTAAGTAACACTTCTGTGATCAGCTGATACTCCCTAAAGTTCCCCAAGACCTTTTAGAGCTGCTGCAGTGTTGGCTACTTCTTGTTTCTTTCTGGCGGAAAAGATACAAGAAGGGACAATGATGCAGCTTGATCATATAGGCCATGAATTTAATGCATGGGTGGTTCAGCCAGCTGTATTGCTTCTGCTGTGAAGCACCCAATTTAGAACATAGAGAAGATAGAATAATAGAATTGGAAGGATTAATGGCTTTTGGCAGCCTACCCAGGCTTACAATTAGCATGAGCAACTGTCTTAGTTTCCCTGTCAGCAGCTGCCACATTTGCTTTGGGGTTGACTTTTTTTAAAAAAGGGGAATGGCTTTTAAAGGTTTTTTGCATTGTTTTAGTGGTTCCTGGCACTGTCCTTTTGGGGTGTACTTCCCTTACTCTTTTTGAAAGCCTCTAGTGATGGAGCACTCACAACTTCTGAAGACAAGCTATTCCATTGATTGATTGGTCTCACCCTTAGGAAATTTCTCTTTAGACCTAGGTTTCTTCTCTCTTTAGTTAGTTTCCATCCATTGTTTCTTGTTGTGCCTTTTGGTGCTTTGGAAAATAGATCAACTCCCTCATTTTTGTAGGAGCTCCTCAAATTTTTCTGACAGAACAATTAATCAGTGGAACAATTTGCCTCCAGAAGTTGTAAATGGTCCAACACTGGAAGTTTTAAAGAAGAGATTGGATAACCATTTGTTTGAAGCGGTGTAGGGTTTCCTGCCTAAGCAGGGGGTTGGACTAGAAGACCTCCAAGGTCCTTTCCCACTCTGTTATTCTATTCTATTTTAAATATTGGAACAGTGCTATTTTATTGTGGTATTTTATTGTGAATTGGACTAAGGAGAAATTTCCTACGGATGAGACCAATCAAGTTGGCCATGCCCATCCAGTCACATGACCACCCAGCCATGCCCACTCAATCATTATGGCAGAGAACTGAAGTACTAACAGAGAAACTCCAGTACTACCTAAAGAGAGCCAGTTTGGTCTAGTGGTTGAGGCACTAGGACAGAAAGCAGGAGACCGTGAGCTCAAGTCCCACACTCAGCTCAAGTCCCACACTCATCTCAACTCAGAGTATTGTTAATTAGAAAAGCAGGCATAGAAGTATCCACAGAAACCCTGGCTGGACATGGCCAGCATAATTTTGTAGACCACAAAATGAACTAGTGAAGCCAGAGAAAGGTTGTCAGTTTCTGGGAAGTAGGATTTTAATATATTGCATTAGGCACTAAAAATGCCTTGGAGCATTTAAAATAGCTGGCAAGGCTGCAAAATCTGCTTCTCCCATCATAATCATTTTAAGATTAATTAACAATGCTGAGGTAGTGTTTACTAAACCGATCGCATTTGGTGAGGGACAAATCCTGTTCTTAATGTTCTTTAGAAAATGTCACAAGAATATGTACCTGAAAATAGTAGCAATAGGTTTCACTTTTCCCCCCTCCTCTCATGCATGTTTGGATTATATGCTTTAAATGCCTTTTTTCCCCTTGGAGGAGAAAGGATGAGAAAGGACAAATGAGTTTCCTTTTTCAATTAATAGAGAAACACAGCATAATCAAGGAGCAGAGGAACTGGATAATAACCTTAGCATATCACCAGCTATATTTATTTAGTTGAAATAAAAAACGAACAAAGAAGTTATTATGCCAGATAGAACAGGCAAATATTAAGAACCAAATAATGTGGATTTAGAACTTTATTGACAAATCTATTTCAGCAAGTCTGGTTAATGAATAAATCCAAGAATACTTCACGGTCTAAGAGCTTCATAAGTGAATGCCTAATTTATATATATTTTTCCCTTTGAGGGACTTTGTTAAATACTATTAGAATTTAATGATGTCATGAAACTGGACAGATTTATTTTAAAATTTTGTATTCTGTATTTTTTAAAAAACAAAACACACACACAAAAACAAAATCTGGCATATCTCAGGGGTTCTGCAATTAGGCTGTTGGGAAGGTCCAGTTTATTGGCAAAGCCCAAGCAGCATGTTCCTTTTAACTACTTCTGAATGAGTTGCAGCTGGACCTAATAAGGAATATTTTATTAGTGAAAGTTCCAGATGTGTTGGACAGCAACTTCCTCCTCCCAAACCATCATATTTGGGAAGGAAAATCCATAATTAGATCTTTGCAGGTCCCACATTTGTCATGTATCCTTGGCCAAATTACTTATTTCTGAATCTGGTCCATTGTCCTTATGTGAAATAACTCAGGGGCCAGAGTTGCTACGACAGCACTCACAAGTTATGTATTGATCTTCATTTGTTCTATTTATATCCATGTTTCTTGATATAATGTTATATCCCTATTATTAATGTATTATTTTCCATAACATATTAACTTCTTAAAGAAGGCTGGCCTGAAGTACTCTCCTACACTGAGTCATTCATTGAACATTCATAATTATTTGAATATGATTTTCCACAGTCCTGATCCAGTATCTAAATAACTTCATACTGACTTTTAAAACTCCAAAATGTGACCACTGGCTCAAAAATATTGCTATTTAGGAGACATATTGAGCTACTAGTTGAGGCAGGCCTCAGTGTAATGTTGATGGGTTGTCCCAAACCATGCTGCATACTCCAGATGACCACTGGGTGATACTAAAGAGACACAGAAAGCTCCAATCCCTTATTGCCCTCTAGTGTATAGATACTGATAACTACCATCATGTTCAAAGTGGTGTTTTTTTCTCTGCCAGCTTTTGTTTAGGATTGCTCTCCCCTGTTTCACATGACACATTCATTCCATAATAGGATGCAAAGGCAAAAGCTAAAAGCTTTTCAGTGGTATCTTGAAGTACATATGTCCTTCTGTGAAGGAAATGGGTGGTTTCTAACAAAAATAGACAGATAGATGATAAATAAATAATGACGATAGATGATACATATGATCTATCTATCTATCTATCTATTAGATAATGATGATAGAGGATAGATGATATAGATGATAGATTGATAGATCAATAGATAGATCAATAGATCAATAGATCGATGATGTAGATCAGAGGTGTCAAACTCGCTTCATCATGCTGTCACATGACATCACAACTTTCCCCCCTTTCCTAAACTGGGCATGGGTGTGGCCAGTGCCTGATGCATCTGGCCCATGAGCCGTGAGTTTGACACCCCTGGTGTAGATGATAGATAGATAGATGATAGATTAAAGATAGATGATTATGATGATAGATAGATTATAGACAGATATATATATATATATATATATATATATATATATATATATATATATATATGCCCTTCTCCCCAAGGACTCACATATAAAAAGAGAAATATTTACAATAAAACAATATTAAACAAAAAAAGTCTAAAATTACTAAAAACATTAAAAACAATTAAAATTACGATAAAAACAGTACAATTAAAACAACCCACCCCGGTCAATCCAGGCCAGCCTGATGAAACAGCCAAGTCTTCAGAAACAGCCAAAGTCTTCAGGTCTCAACGAAAGGAGAGATCAGGGGCCAAACGAAGATCCACAGGAGCTGATTCCATAGGCTCCCACAGAAAAGGCCCTAGCCCTGGGAACCGCCAGCCGACAATGCCTAACCGACGGTATTCCCAGGAGGCCCCTCCTGTGGGAGCGCACGGGCGATCGGAGTGATGCTGGCAGGAGGCGTCCCAAGTACCCTGGACCCAAGCCATTTAGGGCTTTATAAGTTGTTACTAACACCTTGAAGGAGACCCGAAGGCAACCGCAACCAATGCAAGTCGCAGAGGAGGGGTGTAACATGGGAGTATCGGGATACCCCATCACTGCCCTGCGCCGCATTCTGCACCAGCTGCAACCTCCGAGTAATCCGCAAGGGTAGCCCCATGTAGAGAGTGTTGCAGTAGTCGATTCTGGAAGTGATGAGTGCATGAGTGACCGTTGAAGGGCATCTCGGTTCAGATAAGGGTGAAGCTGGCGAACCAGCTGAACCTGGGCAAAGCCCCTGGCCACAGCCCCCACTTGCTCCTCCAGATTGAGCTGTGCATCCAGGAGGACACCCAGGTTCCTCGCCTATCCACGGGGTAACACCTCCCATGACCAAAGATGGCACTTCCACTGAACACCGAGATGCTGGTAAGAACAGCCACTCGGTCTTGGCGGATTGAGCGGAGCCTGTTACTCCCCATCCAGGCCTGCACCTCCAGGCACCGGACATCACTGAGAGAGCATCACTGATCCGGTCTGGGGTGGAGATATAAAGCTGGGTATCATCTGCATATTGATGATACCTCACCCCAAAACCACGGATGATCTTGCCCAGCGGTTTCATGTAGATATTAAACAGGAGAGGTGAGAGAACTGACCCCTGGGGCACCCCACAAGTGAGGGGCCTCGGGGACGATCTCTGCTCTCCTGCCAACACCGACTGCGAGCAGTCCGAAAGGTAAGAGGAGAACCACCGTAAAACGGTGCCCCCCACTCCCACCCCCCGGAGCCGCCGCAGAAGGATACCATGGTCGATGGTATCGAAAGCCACTGAGAGATCTAAAAGGACCAGGACAGAGGAAAAACCCCTGTCCCGAGCCCTCCAGAGATCATCCATCAGTGCGACCAATGCTGTCTCGGTGCTGTGCCCGGGCCTGAAACCCGATTGGTACAGGTCGAGATAATCAGTTTCCTCCAGGAACAGCGGAAACTGATGAACCACCATGCTCTCAACAACCTTAGCTAAAAAGCGAAGGTTGGAGACAGGATGATAGTTATTCAAAACGGTTGGGTCCAGAGCAGGCTTCTTGAGGAGGGGTCTCACCACCGCCTCTTTCAAGACGGCGGGAAAAACCCCCTCACTCAAAGAAGCGTTGACAACTGCCTGGAGCCAACCACGTGTAACCTCCCTGGAGGCATAAACCAACCAGGAAGGACACGGGTCCAATAAACACATGGTGGAAGACAGCCTCCACATGATCCTGTCCACTTCATCCAGGGAGACAGGGTCAAACTCAACCCAGATAGGATCCACAAGACTCATCGCCACTCCATCATCTAAACCCTGCCAGTCAGAGTCCAAGCCGGCCCGAATCTGAGCGATCTTATCCGCCAGATGTAGAAAATTCCTCTGCTCTGCCCCTCAAAGGGTCCCCCCTCTCCTCTAAATGCAAGAGGGAGTGACCCTGAACAGGGCTGCAGGGCGATCATCTGCGGATGCGATTAGAGCGGAGAAATAAACACATCTCGCCGCTCTAATCGCTTCCAGATAAGTCCTAATATAGGCTCTTAGCTGGACACGGTCAGACTCGGAGCGACTAGTCCTCCACCTGCTCTCCAGGCATCTCCTCCGCTGCTTCATCCCCTGAAGCTCCTCTGAGAACCAAGGAGCCAAACAAGGTCTGCGGTGAGGAAGAGGCTGCAAGGGGACAACCCGGTTGAGCACTGCCGAGGCGGCCTGTTGCCAAGCGGCCGCCAAGGTCTTGGTCGGGCTGTGGTCAAGGGAGGTGGGCAAGAACCCCAGGGCCATCTGAAACCTCTCTGGGTCCATCAGGTGCCTGGGGCGGAACCATCATATCGGCTCCTCATCCCAGCAGCGAGGAGCAGCAAGTTGGAAAACCAGCCTCAGGAGATAGTGATCTGTCCATGATAGGGGTAAAACAACTGGAGATCCACTCCCCAGATCACTACACCACTGTCCCGAGATAAAAACCAGGTCGAGCATGTTCCCCCACCTCATGGGTGGGTCCCTGAATCACCTGGGTCAGGTCCATGGCTGTCATGGATGCCAAGAACTCCTGGGCCAAACCAGATGCCACTCCCAGAGAAGGCAAGTTGAAGTCCCCCAGGACCATAATCCTGGGAAACTCCACCACCACCCCCGAGAGGGCATCCAGCAGCTTCGGAAGGGCCGTTGCAATGCACATGGGGGACAGGTACCTCAGCAACAGGCCCAACCGACCACCCGGGCCCAACCTCAAGAGGAGGGACTCACACCCGCCTATCTGTGGGACAGTGACCTCCCTTGGAAATAAGGTCTCCCTGATAACAATGGCTACTCCTCCACCCCTTCCCTGAACTCGTGGCTGGTGCAGCACCCGGAAACCTGGGGGACATAGATCACACAGAGGGACACCCCCTCCGGTCCCAACCAGGTCTCCGTAACACACGCCAGATCCGCAGCCTCCTCCTCAATAAGTTCACGGAGGAGGGGGGCCTTATTAGCCATGGATCTGGCATTTACATACACTAGCCTAAGCCCAGGGACCACACCTCCCAAGACCCCAGGGGAGCGGGCAGAGACCTGAGGGTTGGAGCGCTCCACCGCTCATAAACAGCGGAGACGCGCTCCCGGCACATAATTTGGCCCTCTGTCTCGCCTACCCTGCCATAACCGACGCTAGGGATTATTAATCCCTCCCTGCTCAACGCAGACCCCGTGGCCCCTTCACCCTGCCCCTCCACTGTGAGACCCCTCTCCGGCCTGGATAAACCAGACTCTACCAACACGGGGTAAACCCCTCCTCCTCCTATCCCATTAAGACACCGAATTAAGAAATTTAAAAGTCGCCCCTTACAGCCAGATTTAGAATTTAAACCCTTGGTCGCGTCATGCCACCTCTCGGGATCCCAGGATCCATCATTAAGGTAAGCTGTCAATAACCCAATGGGCCAATTCAAGGACAAGGGCGCAGTCCTGAGGGTCCATAACTCCGGTAGCGAGTAAACACCCATAAAACAGTAGATTACAATTCATAGAGGGTGGAGGTGGAATAAAACGTCATATGGCAGAGGTGATAGATGTTACACAGATGTAAAGTGTCTAGGTGGAGAATAAAGGTCCAGGTAACAGTGTCCAAAGAATTCCACACCGCGAACAGGCCTCTCACACCTGTTCGGGGGGCCAAGGAAGAGATGGATGACCAACTGCTCTCTCACCGCGGTGGTCAAAACAACATTGGAACTGATGGGTCAGTTGTTAAGCCCCTCTATCCTCTCACAATAGAGGGGTAGTCCTCTATATATATGTTTTCGTAGATTTTCACGGGTAAAGGTATGTAGGTCTTGGTGTATTCAGGTCTTGTCCTGTGTAAGATTGAGAATACCTTGGTGACGTTTCAATGAGATCCCAGTCGCCATCTTCAGGCTGGTGTCTTCGGCTTTGTGCTGGCACCAATCGGGCTTCCGGCCTGGTTTCAGCACGGAGATGGCATTGGTCGCACTGTTGGATGATCTCTGGACGGCACGGGACAGGGGTTTTTCCTCTGTCCTGGTCCTATTAGACCTCTCAGCGGCTTTCGATACCATCGACCATGGTATCCTTTTGCGATGCCTCGTAGGGTTGGGGGTTGGGGGCACTGTTCTTCAGTGGCTCTCCTCCTACCTCACGGGCAGTCGCATCGGTGTTGGCAGGGGGCAGAGGTCGGCCCCAAGGGCCACTTGTGGGGTCCCTCAGGGGTCGGTCCTCTCCCCTCTTATTTAACATCTACATGAAACCGCTGGGTGAGATCATCCGTGGTTTTGGGGTGAGGTATGATCAATATGCGGATGATACTCAACTGTATATCTCCACCCCAAACCAGATCAGTGATGCCCTCTCCGTGATGACTCGCTGTCTGGATGCGGTACGAATCTGGATGGATGGCAACATGCTTCGACTCAACCCGCCAAGACTGAGTGGTTGTACATACCGCATCCCGTTCCAGCTTAGAATGTCCATCGTTGACCATAGGGGAGTGGTGTTGCCCCTGTGGATAGGACAAGGAACCTGGGGGTCCTCCTGGATGCACGGCTCCGGTTGGAGGAGCAGGTGGGAGCCGTTGCCAGGGGGGCCTTTGCCCAGGTCCGGCTGGTTTGCCAGCTTCGCCCGTTTCTGGACTGGGATGCCCTGCGACAGTCACTCATGCCCTTGTTACTGCACTCGACTACTGCAACGCTCTCTATCTAGGACTGCCCTTGCATACCATCCGGAGACTGCAGCTGGTGCAAAATGCGGCAGCGCGGGTGGTGATGGGAGTTTCCGGTTCTCCCATGTTAGCCCCTCCTGCGCTGCCTGCATTGGTTGCCGGTTGCCCTCGGGTGAGATTCAAAGTTTTAACTTTAACATACAAAGTCCTACATGACATGGGTCCTTATTACTTAAGGGAGCGACTGCTGCCGACATTGAATACTAACGCCTGTGCAAGTCACAGACAGGGACTTTGGGGTCCCATCAGCTGGGCAATGCTGGCTGGTGGTCCCCCGACGTGCCTACTCTGTCGCGGTCCCTGAACTCTGGAACCAACTTCCCTGGGGCTCCGCTTGGCCCCTGACCTCCGCACCTTCCGCCATGACCTGAAGACCTGGTTATTTGACCAATCCGGGCTGTGACCCATGGGTGGGGTGTTTTTAGATTTTGGTGGTTTTTAAGTTTTGTATTAATTGGGACCATTAGTTTAATTCTTTTTTAAATATTTATTGTGTTTGTTTTATTGTAAGCCCGAGTCTTCGGAGATGGGGCGGCATATAAGTCCCATTAATAAATAAATAAATAAAATCTTACATGGGACAAGACCCGAATACACCAAGACCTACATAGATAGATAGATAGATAGATAGATAGATAGATAGATAGATGATAGATAGATAGATAGATAGATAGATAGATAGATAGATAGTTAGATAACACTGTACTAAAAAGTATGATTAGCTTACAAGATGAGTGGTAAAAACCTGTAACATTCTTGGTCCAAAATCTCTTATGTTCTTTAATAGCTCAAATGTTAGGTTGTCTGTGATGACACTGTGACAGGCAAATAATAAAAGGATAACAAGGTGCAATGAATGAATATAACTTTAGTAGCTGAATGCTTTTCATCTATTTGTGAATAGCTTGGTTACGTTTGCCAAGCAGCTGTTAAAATGCCTGTTTTATTTAGACATTTCAGTGATGAGTTCTATTCCTCACATTAAAAAAACCCAATAATTTCAAAACTCACAACAGTATATATATATCTTGATATCTAATGTAGTTCTGATTCTGATTCTTTTGGTGGTGCAGTGGTTAGAATGCAGTATTGCAGGCTAATTCTGTTCACTGCCAGGAGTTCAATCCTGACTGGCTCAAGGTTCCATCCTTCCAAGGTTGGTAAAACGAGGACCCAGATTGTTGGGGGCAGTATGCTGACTCTGTAAACCACTTAGAGAGGGCTGTAAAGCACTGTGAAGTGGTATATAAGTCTAAGTGCTATTGCTATGCTGTTTTATATATGCTTCTTTACAGCCTAAGTGATTCTAGTAGTTATAGAACAATATAGATGCAGTTTTGCAATTGCTATTAGCTGCTGCAGAAGGGAAGCATCAGTTAAACAGGCATGTTTTCTCAAACGTTGTAAGTAACCTCCCTGCCAGTGAATATTCAGAGCATACTTGTGTCCAAAAGTTACATCATTTAAGGATGAATTTGGAAAACTCCTTGTCTTCTTCCAACAGATGGTTGCTGAAGGCACGCTGTATTCTATCATATATTCTGATCAAGATGGACCAGTTAATTATGTGCAAACACCATGTGCTTAGCTCTACTGATTTTCCTATGCTCTATTTCTGAAATAAATAAGGATCAAAAACATTAATTCTGGCCCTCTTGAAGAAAAAATTGGAGGTAGAGAATATGGCATTGGACAGAAATGTTTGTAGGCTGTATAGTAAGCTACTATTCCCTTGCCAATAGGAATGATCAAAAGATTTTATATTACTGTAAGATAAGAACACACAATTATTCATTCCTGTAGATTCAAAACTTTGTTTGTTTATTTAATTTAAGGAAGAAATTCCTTGTAGCCAAAAAGCAAGAAATCCACAGCAGTGTTTGCATTTCCTTGGGGCACAGTAGCTACACCCCCTATTCAACTCTTTATGTATTGTTGGATTTTCCATGCAAAACAGAAATACATTTGAGTTACCCTCTCCAGTGACTTCTTATTATATATTCTTTCTTTTGCTATTGAAACCCCAGATATTTAGTAGCAATGTAAGCTTATCCTTGCATTATTTAATCTGTCTAATTTACAGGGCTCTACTTGCAGGCTCTGAAAAGACATTTTTATTACTGCTAAATATTATTTTTCTGCTATCAAACACAGAGTACATTAATTTTTCTGCATATCTGTTTTAGAATGGGCCTGAGCAATATTGAACATGGTGCACATAGACTTTGGGCTTAAGCAAGACAGTGTTAAGTGAGTTTTACCCCACTTTATGACTTTTCTTGTCGCAGTTGTATAGTGAATCACTACAGTTGTTAAGTTAGTAGCCTGGCTGTTAAGTGAATCTGACTTCCCCATTGACTTTGCTTGTCAGAAAGTCCCAAAAGGTGATAATGTGACCCCAGGACACTGCAGCTGTCATAAGTGTGAGCCAGTTGCCAAGCGGTCGAATTTTGATCACATGGATGCTGCAATGGACATAAGTGTGAAAAATGGTCATAAATTACTTTTTCAGTGTCATTGTGACTTCAGTCAGTAAATGAATGGTTATAAGTAGAGGATTACCTGAATTGGGAACCAAGGATTGGATCTAAGTGGTGGTTATTTCTAAGTAGCAATAGCAATAGCACTTGATTTATATACCACTTCACAGTGCTTTACAGCCTTCTCTAAGCAGTTTGCGGAATCAGCATATTGCCCCCCAAAATATGAGCCCTCATTTTACAGAAGGATGGAAGGCTGAGTCAACCTTGTGATGGTCAAGATCGAACTCCAGACTGTGGGCAAAGTTAGCCTGCAATACTGCATTGTAACCACTGCGCAACCACAGCTCTGTCAGTAAGTAGAATTGCAAGTAAGTAGGCATGCAAATGTAATCTTTGGCATTTTATATTTAATATCAACATGGCTTCCGTGATTATTTAATGAAAGCTGTACAGCAATTGTTTTGGAAATGTTATATGTCATTTCTTCCCTTCTTGAGGTCTGAGCAATACTCATGAAAGATCAACCTAGATTTCATGCATCTCTTCTAAGAAGTGAAGAGATGCTATGTTAATGTTTGTGGCGTAGAGGAAGAATGATTTAATTTCTTTGCTGTTACTACAATGTATGGTATATTAATGGAATTTGCTTCCAAAGTGGGTGGGACATGATTTTTGATAGATCTATGGCAAGGAGGGCTTTACTGTAAATGTCACAATTTTGATGGGGACCCATCCCTCTGCTACTTCAAAAAGCAACAACAAATGTATGAAACACAACTTTAGATGTCATGCACTATCTCCTTTGGCTCGAAAAAGAGCAGAAAATAAAAAGGAGATTACATTGCCAGAGGGACTCAATATCCCATGTCTCTTCTATTTCAAGAAATAAAACCAAGCACACATTTTTATAATAAATGCTGTTCACATTTAGTTTCTTGATTTTTCAAATGGGTGACATTTGCAAGTAACCTTCCCTTTTGCTTACTTACGAGCACTTGATGGCTTGTTCCAAGTATTCTTCTTCTCAAAGAGTTATTTACTATTCATTCCAGACTGTCATTGTTAAGTTTGCATGAAGAGACAGACACGGAGTGCTTCAAGCTCTTTGTTTATTAGTGACTACAGCTCAGAACGAACCCACTTTGGCTGGGCTGCGGCTGCTACTTATAGCCAGCAGCCTCAGTTGCCAGCCAATCAGAGTGCAGGGTTTTCCCGCACTTTTTAACCCAATCATTTCTTACATTTTACAAGAACAGTTCAAACTAAACCAATGACTTTAAACCTGCATACACAACACCCCTCCCCACTAGGTTCAGTCCATACTCAAACCCCAGCCTATCTAATGTATTCTTTTAAATAGGTGGGGCTCTTACGTGTACGTTGAGACCTACGTGGTTCAGATGTTTTAAGGTTCTCACCTTGTGAGGGCGGAAATGTGTCTGCTGACATTTCCTTACTAGGACTTACAGTAATGGTAGAACCTGTTTGGTTACTACAACCTGGTCTCTCCTCCCAATCCATCTCCAACCCAATGTCAGCACCTAAATCAGGTAGTGATGAGAAATCTTCCATTTGTGAAAATGGTTGTTAGTATTGTGACAGGTTTTGGGATGGTTCCTGTTGTGTTAGCTCATTACACATGGGGTTGATTCTTGCTTGCTGATTACACTCATGATCCTCCCCTTCCCCCCTAGAAGAGGCAGTAGGTATGGGAACCAGAAAGGAGCAAAAGCGATGCTCCTGAGGCAATCTGAATCTTAACTGATCAATGTGCCTGCTCCAGAGGACACCATCCTCCGTTTGTACCCTGTAAGACCCGGGGCCTGTGATTTGGGTTATCTCAGCAGGAATCCATAATGGTTCACCCATAAGGTTCTTAGCATAAACAGAATCACCCACAGTGAATGTGCAAATTTTTCTAGTGGAATCTAGTGGTGCGTTGGGTGCGTAAGTGGGATGAAGGCGATCAAGGGGAGACCTGAGTTTCCTACCCATCAACAACTCTGATGGGGACAAATTAGTTGAGGGGTTGGGAGTGATATGCTGAACACTGAGAAGTTTTTCAACTCTCTCAGTGATATCCCCTGGACCCAATTGCTGAAGTTTTTCCTTGGTAAATCGTACCATACATTCAGCCCGGCTGTTAGCTGAAGGATGCCCAGGGGCTGTCAGGGCATGTCTGATACCCTGTTGTGCTAGATATGATTCAAAAAGGTTTGATGTAAATTGAGGGCCATTGTCAGAAACAAGCACATCAGGTAACCCGTGAGTTACAAAAAGCTTTTTAAGCTGTTTGATGACAGCTTCAGTTGTGGTGGATGCCATAGGGATAACCTCTAGCCATTTGGAAAATGCATCAACTATAATAAGGAGAGTGTGCCCTCTGGTAGGGCCAGCAAAATCAATGTGAATCCTGGACCATGGGCCCCTAGGACATTCCCATTCCTGTGTGGGGGCGAGAGGTGGGGCAGGCCTGACTACCTGACAGTTGGGACAAGATGCAACCCAGTTTTCAACCATTTTGTCAATACCTGGCCACCATACATAATTCCTGGCCAATCCCTTCATTCTGACAATTCCCCGATGACCCTCATGTAACATTTCCAAAACCTCTTTTTGTAGTTTCGCAGGAATAACCACCCTGTTACCCCACAAAATACATCCTCTTAATACAGATAATTCAGTTTGCCTGGATTTAAAAGGTTGGGCGAGTTGAGGTAGATCTTGAAGTGGCCAACCTTTCTTAATTCAGGCTATGACAGGAACCAATGAAGTGTCTTTGGCAGTCTCTCTGGCAATTTGAGCAGCATGTAATGGAAGTTTGGCAACAGTTTCTAGAAAAAAGGTGTGAGTCTCAGGAACAGGGTCCTCAATGTGTGAAGGAAGTGGGCAGCGACTCAAAGCATCTGCATGCCCAATGTCTTTACCAGGTTTGTGGATCAGTTTGTATGAATAAGCAGCAAGAAATTCAGTCCATCTCAGCATTCTTGGTGACAGGATCGTGGGCGTTGGTTTGTCCCCTGCCACAATGCCTAAAAGAGGTTTGTGATCTGTGACAACAGTAAATGTTCTCCCATATAAATACTCATGGAATTTCTTGACAGCTGCAACAATTGCCAAGGCTTCCTTGTCCAGTTGGCTGTAGTTCCTCTCTGCTTTAGTCAAGGTGCGAGAGTGAAATGCAATAGGAGCTTCCTCCGCTGGGAAGCCTGTGGCTCAAAAACCCCACTCCAAAAGGGGATGCATCACAAGTCAGTACAACAGGCAAATTCTCAGAGAACTGTATCAGTACAGCATCAGACGTGATTAGTCTTTTAATATTGTTAAATGCAGCTTGTTCCTTCCTCCCCCAGACCCAAGCAGATTTTTGTCCAGCAACCTATGTAGGGGTTCTGCAATGGTTGCCTTCTGAGGTAGAAACATATGATAGAAGTTAATGAGTCCCAAGAATGCTTGCAAATCTGTTTTGCATTTTGGCCTGGGGGCTTCTTTGATTGCCTGAACCTTTGCCTCTGTGGGGTGGATGCCATGTTTATCAATCATGTAACCCAAGAATTCCACTTTATCTGTTCTAAGTGTGCATTTTTCTTCTTTGACTTTTAACCCCACTTTTTTGAATCTAGTTAAGACTTCCCTGAGTCTCTTGTGTAATTGAGTGTCATTTTCAGCAGAAATTAAAACATCATCAAAATAGGGCACCACTTGTAACATTCTTTCCATAAGGCTTTGGAAGATGCCTGGTGCCACGCTTACTCCAAATTGCAATCTTTTGCATTTGAAGAAACCTCTATGGGTCACAATGGTTTGGGCTTCAGCAGTGGCATCATCAACTGTTAATTGTTGATATGCCTGTGCCAGGTCCAACTTGGCAAAAACTGTGCCCACTCCAAGAGAGTGTAATAAATGATGCACTACTGGAACTGGATATGCGCTGTGTTGTAGCGCATGGTTCAATGTTCCCTTGTAGTCTCGCAGACTTCACAGACCCATCAGCCTTGACTGGTGTGACTATTGGTGTCTCCCACCTGGAGTGATCAGTGGGCTCTAAAACCCCTTGGGCTATTAGTTTATCTAATTGTGCATCAATTTTTTCCTTTAAGGCAAATGGGACCCTTCTGGGTTTTAAACGGATTGGTTGTACCTTGGGATCTAGGTTAAATGTGATGGGGGTCCCCAAGTACTTGCCTAATCCGTCGCTGAAGACCTCTGGAAACTCAGACTTCAAGGCCTCTTCCCACTCAGTGTTGCTCACGTGATTGATGCCAGTCACTTCGATGCCCAATGGGTTGAACCACTCAAGGCCCAGCAGACTTGGCCGGTCCTTGTCCACGATGGTCAGTGGTAGGCGTTTGGTGTGGCCCTTGAATTTCACGTTGAATTCTCTTGTTCCAACTACTGGAATCTTGTTCCCTTGGTAGTCTTTAAGAGTCAGTGCTTGCTTCTTGAAATGCTTCTTCTGAATGTTTGGGAGTAGTCTGTGAATAGTGTCCCATGACACCATAGATAAATATGAGCCTGAGTCCACTTCCATTTGACAAGGCCTTCTTCAATTAGTACCTTGACATGCACTCTTTCTGTTATTGATAGAAGATGAATGACCAAAGCTGTCTGATGAGTTTCATTCTTCCTTTGCTTCTGTGCTGCTCCATTTTTCACTGAGGTTGTTGGGCTTGAATTCTTTGTCAGGAATTTTCTCACTGAGGTTGTTGGGCTTGAATTCTTTGTCAGGAAACTTCCTTCTGTTGGGTGGAGTTCTGGATGATTTGCAGACTCTTGCTAGATGTCCTCTTTTTTCACAACGGAGGCAGATGGTATCTAGGAACTTGCATTCAGTGCAGGGGTGGCTTCCCCCACAACCTCTGCAGTAGAAATCTTGCCTCTTTCTTCCCAGGTCTTTCTTTTTCTACTCCATTATGAGTCTATAAATTCTTTCCTCCACCTCACTACAGTCTGACTCAGAATCTATTTGCTCACAATGAGTTGTTGTGGACTTTTCCACATCAGGATGGCTCGAGGCCTTGTTAATTTTCTTCATGGCTGCTGCTGAGGACTTGGTAGCTTCTGCTGAAGAGGCCTCTTCTATTGCTTCCTTCAGCGTGATCTTAGGTCTTAGTAATAACTTGCTCTGAAGCACCTTGTCTTTAAGTCCCAGAACAAATCGATCACGCATGGCCTCTTCTAAATTGTTAAATTCACATGCACCCCCAATGTCTCTTAAACATGCCACGAAGTCGTTTACATTTTCGCTTTCCCCTTGACCCCGACGGTAAAACTCATGTTTTTTAATGAGGCACGATACTTGTGGGCCGTAATGGGCTCTTAACAACTTTTCTAAGTCAGGCCAGTCCATTACCTTCACGTCTGCAGCTCCCGCCAATGCCTTCGCCATCTTGAAAACTGCCGGATCGCAGTGCATGAGAAAGACTGCCCTCTTCCGCTTCTCAGAAATGTCGGCGAGATCGTTTCCTTCCAGATACATTTGGAAATGATCTGCATACGACTCCCAGTCTTCTGCTGTCGGATCGAACGGGGCTGGGGGGGGTGTTCAGCGCAGCCATCTCTCTCTTCTTCTGTTCTGCGTTGCCTTCTTCTTCAGGGAGATCCCATCCTCGTCGCCAGTGTTAAGTTTGCATGAAGAGACAGACGCGGAGTGCTTCAAGCTCTTTGTTTATTAGTGACTACAGCTCAGAACGAACCCACTTTGGCTGGGCTGCGGCTGCTACTTATAGCCAGCAGCCTCAGTTGCCAGCCAATCAGAGTGCAGGGTTTTTCCGCACTTTTTAACCCAATCATTTCTTACATTTTACAAGAACAGTTCAAACTAAACCAATGACTTAAGGCCTTTGGGTGAAATAGAAGAATCTAACTAATTTAATTACATCTTAGACTCACCAGGAAGAGTTCAGAAATAGACTCTTTTTCTAATGTATTGATATATTCCCAGGTAACTTTGGGCTTCAGCTGAACACACAGTGAAGTGGGTAGCAAATAAATTTAACAAACAAACAAGCAAATAAATAGATAAACTTGCTTTTTATTTATTTATTTATTAATGGGACTTATATGCCGCCCCATCTCCGAAGACTTCAGGCTTACAAACAAAAAACAACAACAACAATAAATAATTTAAAAGCAAATTAAACTAAAATAAGCCCCATTACAATTACAGTACACCCATAAAATCCCTTAAAACTATCCCATAAAACCATCCCGTCCCAGAAAATCACAACCCGGATTGGTTAAACAACCAGGTCTTCAGGTCATGGTGGGAAGGTGCTGGAGGTCAGGGCCAGGCGGAGCTCCAGGGGAAGTTGGTTCCAGAGGTCTGGGGCGCTATAGAATAGGCTCGTCGTGAGGGGACCGCCAGCGGCATGGCCAGCCGATGGGACCCCAAGGAGTCCTTGCCTATGTGCTCGCACAGGGCGGTTGGCATTTGATGTCGGCAGGAGCGCTCCCTTAAATATTGGGGACCCATGTCATGAAGGACTTTGAATGTTAACACTAAAATTGAATCTCACCCGGAGCAACCAGTAGCCAATGAAGGCGGCGGGAGGGGGCATGGGAGAACGGAAACTCCCATCACCACCAGCGCGGTTCTGCACCAGCTGCAATCTCGGATGGTATGCAAGGGCAGTCCTAAATAGAGGCGTTGCAGTAGTCGAGTCTGGGTAACAAGGGCATGAGTAACCGTGCGGGGGCATCTCGGTCCAGAAAGGGCGCAGCTGGCGAACCAGGCGAAGCTGGGCAAAGGCCCCTGGCGTGGCCCCACCTGCTCCTCCAGCGGGCCGAGCATCCAGGAGGACCCCCAGATTCAGCCCCTATCCACAGGGGTAATACCACTCCCCTATGGCCAAAGATGGACACTCCAAACTGGGCGAGAGATGCGTGCGCACAGCCACTCAGTCTTGGCGGGTTGAGACGAAGCATGTTTCCGTTCATCCAAATCCGTACGCATCCAGACACTGGGGTCATCAGGAGAGGGCATCACCGATCTGGTTGAGGTGGAAATGTACAGCTGAGTATCATCAGCGTACTGATGGAAACTCACCCCAAAACCACGGATGATCACCCAGCGGCTTCATGTAGATGTTAAATAGCAGGGGGAGGACTGAGGGACCCCACAAGAGAGCACCCTGAGGTAGACCTCTGCCCCCCAACACCCACCACTCGTCGCCCGGAGAGGGAGGTGAACCACCAGCACAGTGCCCCAACCCCCCCGTGCCGGGAGGATACCATGGTCGATGGTCGAAAGCCGCTGAGAGGTCTAATAGGACCAGGACAGAGGAAAAACCCTGTCCCGAGCCCTCCAGAGATCATCCATCAGTGCGACCAATGCGTCTCCGTGCTGAAACCAGGCGGAAGCCCGATTGATACGGATCCAGGTAGTCAGCTTCATCCAGGAAAAGCGGAAACTGCTGAGCCACCACACTCTCAACAACCTTCGCTAAAAAACGAAGGTTGGAGACTGGACGAAAGTTGTCTAACACGGTAGGGTCCAGGGCAGGCTTCTTCAGAAGGGGTCTCACCACCGCCTCCTTCAAGGCAGTGGGAAAGACGCCCTCCCTTTTTCATGTCAGACTGTTGATTTATGTATCTGAACATTATTCTGTGACAGAGGGAGAACCCCTCTTGAAACCCCTAATTCCAGGGGTGGGCTGCTGTGGGTTTGCAGGGGTTTGGGAGAACCCCTAGCTAAGATTCTGTGCAGTTTGGAGAACTCCCAAATCCCACTCCTGGCTGGCCCCACCAACCCCACCCTTCCCCTCCTAGAAGTCCCCATGGCCGTTTTGGATGCAGGTAAGTGCATGGTGCACATGGAGGCTCAGGGAGCGTGAAAAATGGGCCTCCCGGAAGTTCAGGAAGGCTGAAAATGGGCCTGTTTCCAGCTTCCAGACAGCCTCTGGAGCCCTTGGAGGCCATTTTTGCCCTCCTGAAGTTTTGAGGAAAACCTCCAGAGCCCCAGGGAGGGCAAAAATGCCCCCCGCTATGGTGCAGGAGGCTGACTAGACCACACCCACAATGCCACGCCCACCCAGCAACTGGGCAGAGAATGTGTTACTATATTTTTTGAAGCCCACCACTGCCTAATTCCACATTGTGGCCCCCAATCTTTGAAAGATCTGATATTAGATGACAAAATGAAAACTATTGGCAGGGTAATTCCTTCTCTTACTTGAAAAACATAAGACCAAACACAAGCTTTTCAAAATTTGTGACAATGTATTTTGAATTTTTGAGGGGGTATAAACCCCCCACACCCACCTCATCCTCTCTCCTTCCTACCAAGTACCAAGAAATTTTCGTCTCCTTGTCACATGCTATTGTGACCCATTTAGAAAAAATGGGCTTGGGTTAAGGATCTTACACGGACAAAGCATGAGCATTCTCCTTGTGTTCTAATTTCCCAGGAGTATTTGCTTCAGTATTCTTTCCATTGGTCAGCCCAATTGTTGAGAAGTAGATTGCCATGGCTGGGCCTGGTATATCATTGAGTTGGCTGGGAATCATCTGCAAATTTGGCCTTCTGGTATTGCAGATTTGTAAGTACAGTAGCTCTTGACTTAGAACAGTTTGTTTAGTGACTGTTCAAAGTTACGACGGCATTGAAAAACGTGACTTGGTACCATTTTTCATGCTTATGATGTTGTGGCATCCCCATGATCACATGATCACATGAATCAAAATTCAAATGCTTGGCAAGGGACTCAAACTTATGACGGTTGCAGTTTTTTAAAAAAAATTACATTTATATGCCGCCCTTCTCCGAAGACTCAGGGCAGCTTACAATTTTTGGGATACAACCCAATGCACTCAGCAATAGCCTTCATTCCATTGTATATTCCTGCTTATTACTAAGCGGCATTTTTACAAAGTCAGCTTATTGCCCCCAACAATCTTGGGTCCTCAATTTACCTACCCCGAGAGGATGGAAGGCTGAGTCAACCTTGAGCCTGGTGGGATTCGAGCCTGCACTAATTGCAGGCAGCTGGAGCTTAAGTGCTAGACATTTAATAGCCTGCACCACCAAGGCCCTTGACTACCTTTTGCAAGCAAACCGTGCTACCAATTTGACACCTTCAGGAGATTCAATTAACAAAGGTGGCAAGAAAGGTCATAAAATAGGGCAGAATTCACTTAGCAAATAACTCGCTTACCAACAGAAATTTTGGGCTCAATTGTGGTTGTAAGTTGAGGACATTACCTGTAGCCTTACAGGTAACTTTTGCGCTCTCCTGCTTTTGCAAAGTCAATGGTTCGGCAATTCCCACCATTCTAACAATCCATAAGATAATCAAGGGCTGCATTCAGAAAGACAGAGCAAAACGAACAAATGTTCTTGCTTAGATAACAGGGTTTTTAGCACTTGTAAGTTTAATGGGAATAGTTTCTAGTTAGAATTCTCATCTTAGGATATGTTTAATGTCTATGGAGATTCTCAGTCATCCAGATCACAGTTTTCAACAGCCAACTGGATTTTCTGTTTTTTCTTTGAAGAGGTTTTGCTTCTCATCCAAGAAGTAAAACGTCTTCAAGAAAGAAAGAGAAAGAAGAAAGAAGGAAGGAAGGAAGGAAGGAAGGAAGGAAGGAAAGAAAGAAAGAAAGAAAGACCAGAAAGTCCAGTTGCCTCTTGAAAAAAACACCTTTGGGACTTAGGATATGTTGTTTTTACAGATACAAAAGATAACAGCAGAAACCTATTACCAAGAATATTTGTGACAATATGAGTTACTTCCAACTTCCAATAAATCCACTGATTAATGAAACAATGATGGTGACTCTACCAATCTTTTCCTTGTTTTGAGAACGGTGAGTGCATATGCCAGGAGACTTTATTTGATGCCACAGTATACATCACTGCCAAGTAAATATCTGCTTTGCTTCATCATGCCATTTTAAATGACCCATTAATTATTAATTTGTTTTTGGAGCACCTACCTTCCCCGTTCTGCCCCTTTGGCAAAGATTAGGACTCCCATCTTCATTAGCATCCATCACCACCTTAAAACGAGCAGATCTTTCATCATATCGGAAGTGGGAAGCTTCCTGTCTCTAGGTAAAACCTTTCAAAGGATGTTGAAGGGAATCAACACCTTAGTTCTGGCACGCATTTATTTACTACATATTTCAAGTCTGTTTTATGCCTTGCGTTTGAACTTGGTGGGTGAAACCAGATTTGCACTGCAAATATGTGGCAGATCCTTAACAAGCCACAGAAAGAAACTCGCCGCTGCTACCTAATGGCCGTCTGGATGTTTGAAACCCAGATCTTCTAGGCAGGGGTGTCAAACTCGTGGCATCACAGTAGCATCATGATGTATCGTGACTCCCGCCACTTGGCTAAATTGCGGGCGTGGCCAGTGCATGACGCATTTGGCCCATGGACCGAAGTTTGACAGCCCTGTTCTAGGCTTAATAAATCTTCATTTGGAAGCTGCAGCAAGAAAAAACAGCTTATTGTTCCCTCTTTGATACATGCAGATTAGGTTTTAAATTGACAGTCTTCTTGGTGCTCCCTAGTTGTATTAATAAATTCCCACAAGTTCTAAGTAGCACAAATAATGAGAGCATGTGTTCTACTGCATCAGGTTGGAGAAAGCTATAGTAGAACCATTTATATAGGCAGCGCTTCAAACATGGCTCTTATATATATGTGCACATTTTGTGTGTATGTTTTTGTGTGCCTCTGAGTCATTCTTGACTGCTGGTGACTGCCTGGACAAGTCCAGGGGTGGGATTTTACTGGTTTGGACTGGTTTGGGCGAACCAGAAGTTAAATTTACATCTGGTTCACCGAACCGGTAGTGAATTGACTAGCTGACCCCGCCCCTCCCTGCCCCTCCCAGGAGTCTCCACACGGCCCGATTGGATGCAGGTAAGTGCAGGTCTATGCGGAGGCTCTGGGAGGGTGAAAAATGGGCTTATGGAAGTCTGGAAATGGGCCTGTTTCTGGCTTCTGGAGGGCCTCTGGACTCCTGGTGAGGCAGTTTTCACCCTCCCAGAGCCCCGAGGACCATTTTGAAATGGTTGCCTAGCAAACTAGGCTGGTAGGCCAGGAAAGGCAAAAAATGGCCCTCCTGGAAGTTCCGGTAGGCCACGCCCACCATAGCCACACCCACCCAGCAACCGGGCAGTGAACCAGTTGTTGGGGTTTTGAATCCCACCCCTGGACAAGTCCATATAGTTTTCTAGGCAACCATTTCAAAAGCAGCTTGTCACAGCCTTCTTTCTAGGTCTGAGAAATTGAGACTGGCCCAAAGCCAGTCTAGAACTAGAACTCCCAGTCTCCTGGTTCCTACCCTGATGTCTAAATCTCACATATCCACAATATTCAGTTTAAAAATGTGACAAAACCCTCTTTGTCTAAGACAATATATATTGAGACAACCTTTCAGCCATGTGCTCCTTCATTTAATATAGCTCAGTTATATAAGCAGAGAGATCCTACTGACTTCCTTTTGGGTCTCTAGATATTGTTAAAAAATATTGGACTATTATTTTCCTCTCAAATTAATCAAAATAATTAAGTCCCAGACTGAGACCTTACTTGCCACATTACTGCCTGAAGCTAATTTATATTGCTGAGTTATAAACCTCTGCGACAACATGGAATTGTATGGGACCCCTGTTAATATACTGTATGTTTCTGATTCTTGCTGGATGAGTGATGTCATTCTAATTTGGAAATAACTGCACATGTTATTATGCAATATACTGGCCATTTACTTTTTATAAGTCATCTGTCAGCTTACAACACCATTAAGCAACTAAGCATCTCTGTAGCCTAAACAGTTCTCAGATCAAATAATGACAATTTTTATTTGCCAATGAATGCTGCCTATCACTCATGATTGTAGAAGCAACAAATTTATTTTATTTCTTGGACTTGTATGCCGCCCCATCTCCGCAAGGACTCAGGACGGCTCACAACTAAAAACCCAACAATCAATTAATTAATAAAAAACTATTAAACAGTTACAAGCCCAATCAGACTAAAACCACAATACAGAGCCCCGAGAGGTCAGCCCAGCCCGGCGAGGGGAAACTATCTGCAAATAACACCAGAAGCTGCATTACTGTGACTTAGGGTGGAGAAAATGTAACTCTGAAGCTGTTATTGAATTATAATGGTTTGCGCATGCCCAAGATGGCGGTTCAGCGCTGAGTGAGCTCTCCTGGCGTCGGAGGTTTTTGGGCTGTTGCTGTGGAAAGAGGTTGTCCGCTGCTGCTGGTTCCCCCAGGAGTTGTCCTGGAGGGTTGCGAGATGCCGTTGGAACCGTTCCGGCTGAGTTTGGGCCAGTGGCTCAGCGGCGGTGGGTTTTTCCCCCCGCGGCCTCCCCACTGGCTGGTGGATTCGCCAGGCGGGAGGCGGCGGGAGGCATAGCGACGCTGCCGCTTGCCTCGCAGAGCCTTGGAGCTGAGAAAGTTTGGGTACCTGTGCTGACGGCGACCTCGGACCCGATGCCGCTGCCAGCGGTGGTTGTCAACTGCTTGGGGCTGACGATGGGCCTGGTGGTGTGGAAGATCAGCTGTGGCTACGCATTCTGGGATTTGGCCAAGACAGCAGTCGGCGCCATGGAAAATGGCTGCCAGAGCGAAGGTCTACAGCATTATGGTAGTGGTGAGAGGCCCGATGACGACGACGCTGGGATTGATGGCCTGGTGGGTCCTTCCCCCCTCTGTTGCCTGTTGGTGGGGGCAGCGTTTCTACAGGGGCTCTGGACTTCTGGCCCATCCTCGATGTGCTGCCCCCTTGTCTCCCCCAGAAGTGAGAGTGCTGGGAGGGAAAGTCTACCAGAGAGGGTTTCGCAGCCTGATACATGGCGGGGGTGGGGGTGGGGCAGCAGGGCCCTGGGGGGGTGAGGAGGGACCGTGATCCCCAGGGTGGTTGGGATTGGTAGGAGACATCGAGGCATAGGGCCATATCATGTGTTGGGAGCTCGCACCTGCCATCTTTGTGCAGTGGCATGCTCTGACCCTATGGCCTCCTCCCTAGGGGACACGGGAACCGGGACCCCTGGGCTTAGGCTGGTGTATTTTAATGCCAGGTCCGTGGCTAATAAAGCTTCCCTCCTCTGTGAGATCATAGAGGAGGAGGCTGCGGACCTGGCTTGCATCACCGAGACCTGGTTGGGCCCGGAGGATGGTGTCCCTCTGGTTGAATTGTGCCCTCCAGGTTTTCGGGTTTTGCACCAGCCATGGGCCCAGGGAAGGGGTGGTGGGGTGGCTGCGGTTGGGAGACCTTGTTTCCAAGGGAGGTCTCCGTTCCAGAGATAGGCGGAGTGAGACCCTCCTCCTGAGGTGGGGGCCTAATGGTGGGGGCTTGCTGCTTGCATACCTCTCCCCAGCTGTGTGGCAGCAGCCCTGCCTGGGCTTCGATGTCCTCTCGGGGTTGGTGGTGGAATTCCTGGACCTCATAGTCCTTGGGAACTTCAATCTTCCTTCCTGGGTGAGGTGTCTTGGCCCAGGAATTCATGGCTTCTATGGAAGCCATGGGCCTGATTGATTCAAGGCCCGACTCATGAGGGGAAACACTCTCGACCTAATTTTTGTCTCTGAGCGGTGGCGTAGTGACAGAGGGCCGGCCACTGTTGTGGCACTGCCCGTTCCATGGTCTGATCACTATCTCCTCTGCTGGTCTTCCAACAGGTGCCCCCCACTGCTGGGATGAGGAGCCACTTAGATGGTTCCGCCCCAGATGCCTGATGGACCCTGAGAGGTTCCAGGCGGGAACTGGGTTTTCCTCTTCCCACCTGCCTGGCTCTGTTGAGGATCTGGCGTCTGCTTGGCTGGCAGGCTGCATCTGGTGCCTCGACAGGGTTGTCCCCATGCGTCCCCTCACGCGCCGTGGATCCCGGATGGCTCCCTGGTGGTATACGGAGGAGCTCGGGAGATGGCTTGCCGTCGGAGGGGCTTAGAGGCACAGTGAAGGTCCACCCACTTCCAGTCCGTCGAGAGCCCAGCTAAGAGGCCATGCAGGACTTACCTGGGAGCCCTGAGGCTGGCGAGGAGGTCTTATCTCTCTGCCCTCATAGCATCCATGAATAATGCCCAGCCACCCTGTTTGGGCTACCCGCTCTCTCCTTATGCGGAGGGGAGAGGTGGACCGCCTTCTGGTAAGGGCTGAGTTTGGTCAATATCTGTGGTGATAAGATGCTTGGATTCGGAGGGTTGTCCTCTGATTTGCAGTGGTCTGAGAGCGGGATACAGGCAGTCTGGCCAGTGTGATCTGGGATGAGTTTGATCCTGTTTCGAGGATGAAGTGGACAGGACTATCACGGTGGCTGGAGTTCCACCACATGTTTGTGGACCCGTGTCCTTTCTGGCTGCTTATGCAGCTAGGGGAGGCCACCTGCGTTTGGCTCGGGCAGTTGTCAATGCTTCATTAAGAGAGAGTGTTTTCCTCGCTGAAGAAGAGGCGGTGGTGAACCCCTCTTGAAGAAAGCCTGCCCTGAACCGACCGTGTTGAACAACTTCGTCCAGTCTCCAACCTTGCGCTTTTTTGGCGAAGAGGTGTTGAAGATGTGGTGGCTCGGCAGTTTCCACTCTTCCTGGATGGCGGACTACCTGGATCCATATCAATCAGGCTTCTGACCTGGTTTCAGCACGAGGCGGCATTGGTTGCACTGATGGATGATCTCTGGAGGGCTCCAGGACAGAGGTCTTCCTCTGTCCTGGTCTAATGAACCTCTCAGCGGCTTTGATACCATCGACCATGGTATCCTTCTGCACGGCATGCTCGGGGTTGGGAATGGGGGCACTGTGCGGTGGTTTACCTCCTACCTCGGTGATTGCAGTCAGTATGGTGGGGGGGCAGAGGTTGGCCCCGAGGGTGCTCTCTTGTGGGGTCCCTCAGGTGGGTTCTTTCCCCTCTGCTATTTAACATCTATATGAAACCACTGGGTGAGATCATCCGTGGTTTTGGGGTGAGCTTCCATCAGTATGCAGATGACACCCAGCTGTACATCTCCACCCTGAACCAGATCGGTGATGCCTCTCTCCCTGATGACCCAGTGTTTGGATGTGGTATGGATTTGGATGGCGGGAACATGCTTCGACTCAACCCGGCCAAGACTGAGTGGCTGTGCATGCCGAATCTCGGCCCAGTCAGGAATGTCCATCTTTAACCATAGGGAGTGGTGTTGCCCCTCTGGACAGGGTGAGGAATCTGGGGGTCTCCTCCTGGATGTGCGGCTCTGGTTGGAGGAGCAGGTGGGGCCGTTGCCAGGGGGGCCTTTGCCCAGCTCCCTGGCACAGTCACTCCGCCCTTGTTACCTCTGACTTCGACTACTGCAACGCTCTCTATCTAGGACTGCCCTTGCATACCATCCAGGGATGCAGCTGGTGCAGAATCTTGTGGCGTGGTGGTGATGGGAGTTTCGGTTCTCCCATGTTACCCCCTCCTGCGCTGTCTGCATTGGTTGCCAGTTGCGCTCGGGTGAGATTCAAGGTTCTAGTTTTAACATACAAAGTCCTTCATGACATGGGTCCTCAATATTTAAGGGAGCGACTCCTGCCGATAGCGATTGCCGGCCACCCTGTGCGAGCACATAGGCAGGGACTCCTTGGGGTCCCGTCGGCGGGCCAATGCCGGCTGGCGGTCCCCGACGACGAGCCTATTCTGTCGCGGCCCCGGACCTCTGGAATCAACTTCCCCTGGGGCTCCGCCTGGCCCCTGACCTCCGCACCTTCCACCATGATTTAAAGACCTGGTTGTTTGACCAATCCGGGCTGTGACCCGTGGGAGGTGGTTTTATACTTCTAAGTTTATAAATTCATTTTTGGGCTTGTAATCTGTTTAATTTCTTTTTAATTATTTATTGTTACTGTTTTAGTTGTGAGCACTTGAGTCTTGAGATGGGGCGGCATACAAGTCTCAAAAATAAATAAATAAATAAATAAATAAATAAATAAATAAATAAATAAATAAATAATAAGTACCACCCTTTCCACCTGGTCATGCTGGTGGAAGCTGCTAGAAATTATAGGTAAGCAACATTTAGTGGGCCTTAGCTAGTCTACTGCTCCCATGAAAAGACACTATAAAATTAGTCTTCAGTCCTTTTTTCCCCATTTTTTTTCTTGGAAGTTCCTTTGGTTTCAACATGGATTATTCCCAAATAATTGTATATATTTGTTTCTGACAGGGAAAATTGTCAGAGCCATGGGAGGAGCCAAGCAGGGAATGGTTTGGAATCCCTACATTGACATAAGAGTATGATGTCTGACCTGGGGATTTTTTTACTGATTACCAAAACCAGAAATATTCAATTCTCTCCTACATCCAACTTCCAGCACCATTGTTAGGACTTTCTGTCTTCACTGTGAGTTGTGTTGGGGGAGTGGGGTGTGAAGGGGCTCAGCCAATCTCATTGTACACATGTTGTCCTCTGACAATAAGGTTGATTTGATTTGATTTGATTGATTAGTTGCTTCCTAAAATGCCAAGAAGCAGCATTTGAAAAGACACAGGAATTTAGGAAAAGAATTAAGTGTGAAACAACACATTAATTAGTCATAGCAGTAAGAAAGTATATTTAATGATTTAAAGAATTTTGCAATAGTTCTGGAAGGCAAGCTACTATAGATGTTTCCTATTATAGATGGAAAGTTTAAAAGTGAGCAATTACTGTCTTGCTGTGAGGCCATCTGGAGAGTAATTAACTAAGATGTGATTTCAAGAGGACAAAGCAGCATTAAACCAGATCCAAGTATCAGCCCATTTTGTCCAGAAGGGTTTGCACTAACCTTCTTCAACCTGGTGGTTACTGGCTATGTTGGTGGGGCTGGAGCAGGGTGTGGATTCTACTGGTTCTATCCACCTCTGTAGAACCAGTAGCTCTGAGAGCACCAGACAGAGAACATACATAGAACCGGTTCTATGTCTGCTGCTGTTTTGGCCCACCAGCCCTCCTGGGCTCTTACCTGACCTTTATTTCCTGCTTTTTCAATAGCAGCTGCTTTGCACGACACAGCTGCG